>BOPP01000309.1:811293-830822 GCA_017312745.1 Gryllus bimaculatus
TTTTTTTTCGCGTATTGGCCAACCCGGACCACGCGTGCATCTTGCTTCAGCAGGTGCATGTACTTTTCTGAGGGGGATCAGCATTTTAGATGAATCACGATTTTAATTCCCCAAGCCCTGAGGGTATGTAGATGGGTATGGATAGGGGTATGAGTTGATGATGATGATGATGATGATGATGATGGTGAGAGATGAAAGAACGGTACCCACATATAGTCATACACAAACACACTGATGGCCGAGGCGGGACTCGAACCCGTGGTCTTTTGGTGCGAGACTGCTACCGCACTACTGCTCTAACAATCTCGGCCATCATTATATTATTTCATTATCAAAATAATTTCTACAACGTTTTTCGTAATCTTTCCAGACAAATCACTCAATGTATCTCAGCAAATAAGGTGTTGCTTGGAAGTTGGAAGTCCCAGATGACTTCACGTCCAACGTACATATTCGAATATGCTACATAAATATTAATAATAAAGAAATGTTTTTGAAATCATTTTGAATATTAATAATAAAAACGTTTTTGAAATGTCAACATGAAGCAGAGGCTGGCGGAGATGTAAGTAACCAGTTCTGGCGGAACCATGGAAGTGAAGCCGCAACGCGGCTTTACTACTTGTTCAGACAGTAGTGCAGTTTGAAGTCGCATTTGTGATTTTCTTCGTGTGTCTGTACTACACTTCTGAACTGATATGTAATTTTCACGAAGATACCAAGGTGATGGTAGTGAACATGGCCAGATAACGCGGACAGGAGCGGGGTCAGGCGAGATAGCACAGGGCGACAAGTATGGAAAGGAGCAAGGTGGATATGGGTAGTTCGGCGTAGGGCACGGCAAGCCAGAGGATTCACTCTAGGCATAATATTATTCATTATAGTATCTGAGTTTCTGAAAATCATAAATATATTCCGTGCGATTCAGTCGCGTGTGTTTCCACTTGTTTGAATATATAAGTCTGGATTAATGACGAGACTTGGACGCCCTGCAACATCCGTTACTAGTCCCATGTCCTTTGTATCTTTGTAAACGGAATACAATTTCCTGGAATATATCTTTATCGAATATTTCCAGTTTTCTTGTATTTGCAACTCACAGGGTGGTAACAATTCAATATATGTTGTGTAGGCCACTGATTGTTTTTCTAACATATTAATTTTTTTGCACATTTTTTCCTAATCTGTTGCAGTAATTTCTTTAACACTATAAAAATGTCTTGTTACTTATGTATTTCTAAGATGCCTTCTTCCAGGAGGTCTGTTTTCCTTTGAGTTTATTCACATCACATCACCTGGAAACGCATACTAGTGTTTAGGTTGTAGATAAAAGACAAACGCTTCCAGCGAGAATCCTTTTGTGTTAATCTTTCGCTCTTTCGTATTTCTCCCCTGCTCGTCGCGAACATCGTGATAGGCATATCCTGCAATTCTCTCGTGAATGCATAAGCACTGACAACTGTAAACTACCTTAAGTTACGATTCATTCACGATAACACATAATTCTTCATTCTACCGCGAATGTATCTCGTAGCACTTTCTTATCAAGATGAGAGCTGAGAAGCTTCTTGCTTCTCGTGACGAGTGCTGCTAGATGTTTTGGAAACACTCGCGAAGATAATCCAACCTTTTGTTTAAGCGCATCTAACACATATCCTCGCAAGTACGGATGTAAATTTTGCATTATGACACACTAAGTGTTGCCTGCTTAATGTACGAGAATTAATGCAAATTACCACTGCTCCAGCATATTTATGTCAAATAGCACCGTTTGTTTAACCACTGTGACGGTTTTGCAGAAGTATAGATGTCACCTTTTGATATGTAGTCTTTAAAATTTTCTTTTTCCTCATATTATGAAAAATAAACATTGCAAATGATTACCCTATAAACCGTTCTGGCGCGATTTCTTCGAGATTGCAATTACCCAAGCATGCGACAGTGTACATTAACCTACAAAGTGATCATTATTTTTTAAGTCTTGATTTAATTTCAAGAGGATTAACACATCTTTCAGAAGTTTATCAGTCGTCCATACATTTTGTACTTAATGTGTTGATATATCATAAATTCTCAGAGAATAATATTATTGAACAAGTGAAAAGAAACATAGTAAAGATCATAGCACAGTTGAATGTGAATGCCTGTAATGCATATAGCTAATCTTTACAAACTGCTATTTAGAAACACAATAATTAATAAATTTGTAGGAAACTCATAGATATCAAGTTTTCACTTTGCAATTAAAATATGCACGGGAACTACCTGAAAGACTACACAGTCGTTGTAGACACTTAAAAGAAAGACCGCTGTGCCCGTGTGTGCGTTGGGGTAGATGTAAGCAGAGCTGACGCCGCGCGGTGGCAACGAGGCAGGACGCGGCGCGCTCAGCTCCGAGATATCGATTCCGCAACCCGCGGCACTGCGCGGCGCCGCGGCCCGCGACCACGCCCACAGACGCGCCCTGCGCCGCCCTGCGCCGCCCTGCGCCGCCCTGCGCCGCCCTGCGCCGCCCTGCGCCGCGCCGCCCTCGCCGCCCCTGCGCCGCCCCATGCGCCCCTTGCGCCGCCCTGCGCCGCCACTGCGCCGCCCTGCGCCGCCCTGCGCCGCCCTGCGCCGCCCTGCGCCGCCCTGCGCCGCCCTGCGCCCCGCCCTGCGCCGCCCTGCGCCGCCCTGCGCCGCCCTGCGCCGCCCTTGCCCGCCCTGCCCCGCCCTGCGCCCGGCCCTGCGCCGCCCTGCGCCGCCCTGCGCCGCCCTGCCGCGCGCCTGCCCGCGCCTGCGCCCGCCCTGCGCTCGCCCTGCGCCGCCCTGCGCCGCCCAGCGCCGCCCTGCGCCGCCCTGGCCGCCCTGCCGCCGCCCTGCGCCGCCCTGCGCCGCCCTGCGCCCGCCCTGCGCCCGCGCCTTGCGCGCCTGCCCCCCCCTGCGCCGCCCTGCGCCGCCCTGCGCCGCCCTGCGCCGCCCCTTTACGCCGCCCTGCCCCGCCCTGCGGCCGCCCTGCGCCGCCCTGCGCCGCCCTGCGCCGCCCTTTGGCCCGCCCTGCGCCGCCCTGCGCCCCCCTGCGCCGCCCTGCCGCCGCCTGCGCCGCCCTGCGCGCCCTGCGCCGCCCTGCGCCGCCCTGCGCCGCCCTGCGCCGCCCTCGCCGCCCTGCGCCGACCCTGCGCCGCCCTCGCCGCCCCTTGCGCCGCCCTGCGCCCCCTGCGCCGCCCGGCGCCGCCCTGCGCCGCCCTGCGCCGCCCTGCGCCGCCCTGCGCCGCCCTGCGCCGCCCTGCGCGCCCTGCGGCCGCCCTCGCGCCGCCCTGCGCCGCACCCTGCGCCGCCCTGCGCGCCCTGCGCCGCCCTGCGCCGCCCTGCGCCGCCCTGCGCCGCCGCTTGCGCCGCCTGCGCCGCCCTTGCGCCGCCCTGCGGGCCGCCCTGCCCGCCGCCCTGCCGCCGCCCTGCGCCGCCCTGCGCCGCCCTGCGCCGCCCTGCGCCGCCCTGACGCCCGCCCTGCGCCGCCTGCGCCGCCCTCGCCGCCCCTGGCGCCGCCCTGCGCCGCCTGCGCGCCCTGCCGCCCTGCGCCGCCCTGCCGCCGCCCTGCGCCGCCCTGCGCCGCCCTGCCGCCGCCCTGCGCCGCCCTGCGCCGCCCTGCGCCGCCCTGCCCGCCCTGCGCCGCCCTGCGCCGCCTGGCGCCGCCCTGCGCCCGCCCGCGCCGCCCTGCGCCCCCTGCGCCGCCTGCGCCGCCCTTGCGCCGCCTGCGCCGCCCTGCGCCGCCCTGCGCCCCCTGCGCCGCCCTGCGCGCCCTGCGCCGCCCTGCGCCGCCCTTGACGCCGCCCTGCCGCCGCCCTGGCGCCGCCTGCCGCCGCCGCTGGCGCCGCCCTGCGCCGCCCTGCGCCGCCCTGCGCCGCCCATGCGCCGCCCTGCGCCGCCCTGCGCCGCCCTGCGCCGCCCTGGCGCCCCCTGCGCCCGCCCTGCGGCCCGCCCGGCGCCCGCCCTGCGCCGCCTGCCCGCCTGCGCGCCCTGCGCCGCGCCTTGCGCCGCCTGCGCCGCCTGCGCCCGCCCTGCCCGCCTGCCCGCCCTGCGCCGCCCTGGCGATACAAATCTTGATTGTGAAATTTTGTTCTGTGTCTTTTACATCGTAAAAAACCTCTCCAAATTAATGTTTAAAACGCATCAGTCTTCCACACCTCAAATTTGATGTGGCAAAAAAGGAATTTTAAAAAATGATTTGTCAAAAGTGTTGTCCAAAGTATAAAGTTATTTTCAATATATAGTATATAGTATACATAACATAGATATATATTATATATATATAAATACTATATATATATATAATATATATATATATATAATATATATAATATATATGACAATTCTAACTGTTCCCGCTCCCTAGTAATTGGAACCTCACATAAAAATCGTTTGATTTGCTAATTTTGCATCTGTGCATGTTAAATGTGTGTTGTGCATTTTACTGCTTTTTAAACACTTATAATTACATGTGATTTTTATTGACATTTTCGTATTCCTTCGATTTCGTATAAAATTTGATGATTACATCTTGAAGTTTTTTGTTTTTTTTTTCACAATTGACACATTTCCCTATTTCGAATTTACTGGACACTTGTTCACCGCATCCGTTTCAAATTATTTATGGCCGCATGTATAGCTTTAAACTTTTAGGAAATTGAAAACGAATACATATGCGTTTTTCGAACTAAAATATTTTGCTGTAATGCTTTACTGCATTCCCAAAATTTCGATGACTTTTTTTTTAAGAATTCATCGCGCCCTATCTTACGTTTTGTGTTATTATAGGGCAGAATTGATGTCTTTAAATGCTTTCTGCCCCTCATTCCGCGCAGAGTTAATAGCATTCCAGATTAGCAAATATCGCAATGACACAGGTTTAATGTATACCTCCCACGCCAAGCAGTAATAAATACTTCATATTTAGATTGCTTACAAGACAGTGAGTAATAACTTGCTATATTTTTTTTATTTCCACGATGTAATCGTTACTTCTTCATTCACGTGCAAAGTATAATTGGTCATTTGATTTTCAAAATAATTTAAAAATTCCCAAAGGCTAGCTATTTTGTTTTTTACTTTCACTTGATATAAAAAGAATCGATACATACACGGAAAAACTTAAATTAAACAATAAATATTTTCCCACTGAAAAGATGACTTAAGCAGGATACCGTAATATTCCTTTAAATCATTCTTGAATGCTGCACTTTGAAACACTGCGTGAAGTTTCAATGTCCTGATCGACTTTGTTCCTCGACGATTTTCTTTATCTATATCAATAAAAGTGAATCAACGACGTCACCGACACCAGCCATAAACAGTAGTGAAATGTGAATAAAATTCGAAATGTTTACAGGATGTGTCGCAGTGGTTTACAAATATTGGTAAATATTAAGCAAAGATAAAATGCGGAAAATAAATTAATTTAAATAATATATTAGAAGATGAACCACGGATCATTATTTTTTTCTGCCGCTGAAAGACCAGATGCTACCTAAATATATTCGCCAGAAGGCCAGTTGTGATGCCAGGAATACTGGTACTAACAAATTCCTAGAGGCGGTAGCCAGTGCGTTAAGCATAATAAATTATTAAATCTAAAATCGCAATGTACTGAAAATATAAAAAATATAGTATTTTATTAAAATTTAAATAAATCCCGTTAAAAACAATAATCTTATGGACAATGTATATGAAAATTGATATTTTTTCCTCTTTACAAGGATTTGACTTGAAAAAGAGGGGGAACAGGGGACGAGTATTTTGTTTGAGAAACATCCTGGTAAAAAAAAAAAAAAAAAAAAAAAAAAAAAAAAAATCCTTGAAAATAATAATGGACGGTTTTTATTGAGATGCGCTTTGTTGTATGTTGGTCGTGCCGAATCGCCAAAACCAGGTCGTCGTCGTCGTCGTCGTGGGCGCGGGGGCGCGGGGGCGGGCGTGGAGCGAGCGCGGCGCGCGCAGTAAACCTGGGTCGCTCCGCCGGCGCGCGGCCGATAACGCGCGCGCGACACGCCAGCCGCGAGGCCGTGGAGCGCTTCGCGTGCGCGCGGGCTATCGGCAGCGTCGACGCGCCGTCCCCGCCCTCCCTCCCCCCCCCGCGCACTTGCACTTGCCGGCGCGCGAACCGCTGCATCCAGCATCCACCGCCGATCGCTGCGCCCGACGCGACGCGACGCGACGCGACGCGCCGCGCCCATCGGATCCGGAAAGCGAGATTTCCACCCGCGCCCCGAACTACCGCCGCGCGACTTCGCGCACGAAATGCTTGAAACTAGGCGCGAGGAGGCTCGTGGCACGTGGCTGAAATAGATATATGCTTCCTCTCATGCTGGACTACTTTATAACATAGCTGCTTCGGCTCCCGGGCTGACGCCGGCGTCCAAGCACAGGGTAGAGTTTCGCCAGCCACTCTGAACCTTCCTCAGGTGCGAAATCGCGAATGGCCGGGCAGCTTACGCTCTCATAGTTCATAAAGATTATCAGAGATCCAATTTCTAATTTCCGGTACGGCATTTTTTGATAATCATTGAAATACGTATCTTTGCAAAACAACACACGTTGTACCATATAAATAAAATTGGGTTGGGAAATGCGAAGGAATTGGAAGAAAATCAAAATAACTTTGTGTATATGTACTTTTATAAGTTTAATTTCTTACTGAAGTTATAGCGCATTAACTATTCCATTTTGTCGCTGTTCAATTCGAGATACTTACTTTGAATTGTATGCATTATTCTATTGAGCATACAAGTCTGATAAATTGAGTTGAAACTTTTTCGATTGTAAAAAAATTATTTGCACTACGCTTCGTAATATTATCGTCAATTCCAGGCTGATGCAATAATGGTGAAGACAGCCAAATCTCAAAACATGAATCTCCCATTCGAAAGTCCTCGTGAGCTAGCAGAGCTCATAACAGATTAAGGAAGTAGGAGTGACGATAAGCCACCGCCCCCTACATAGGCCACCCCCTTGAGCGGAAGATATTTACGGAAGAAGCGACGTTTGCAAAGAAGGAGCGACGAGGCTGAAGGGCCGCGAGGACGTGAGGGCGCCTGACTCGTGCTATGCGGAAGGGTCCGGCCTCTGAAGGCTCCCGCCAAACCGCCCCCCCTACAATCTGCGATGGCTGACGCCCCCAGCCACAAACCACCGCTGCTTGCCAGCCCTCAGCATCGACCTCTTTTTCATCTTTACTGTAAATAGTTTCCTCCTAGAATTAATATTAAAGCATCCATTACTAGCAAAATCATTTTACTTACTTTCTAAGCTTCTTTTTGATAATTTACGCTTAAAAATAGCCAAAAAATGTAAAACAAAGAATTGAGTCTTCTTATTTTAAGTTAATAAATCGCAGCGTAATAGCGTTGGCCAATCGTATGTATATGTAATATTCAGTCATTTTCTCACAATATTAATAGAAATCATTATTAATTTTTACTTCATTAAACTGCGCCAAAAATCGATTAAAAAAAAATAATACGCTAATTGTGATTTGTAAACATTCAAAACTGCTTCCACGTAATTGATCAGACGGGAATTTCGTGTTTGTTCCAATTTTCCTGTGTGGAGCAAGAAAATCAGAGTAAAAAATAGCAGAAATTGAGCATGATGCTTCAGCGAACAAGTATTAAGTTGTCGTTTGTTTTTTTTTGTTGTTTTTTTTTAAGCATTTTTGCTAAAAAATGCTTCGTTGATCTGAGCTGTTGAATGGTAGAGGAAAAATGTTATTTAATTCTGTTGAAGTTCCGCGTAATATGCAAAACAAGGAGCGCCGGTTATTCCCCAACCAGCGATCTCCCATCTGCGAGGCACCACCACAACAGGAAAAAAGCCCGAAGCTCTCGACTGTCTCCGGCATGTGTTTCAGATGTATGTGAGCTGTAAGGATGACGGAATAGAACAAGGAAGGGAAGAAAGATTCGCATGCGGTCCGTGGCTCGTTTGTTAGGTACTGCCTCCGGCTTTCGCCTGGTGTGTGATGGAGAAACCACAGAAAACTACCTATCATTAGTCGCCGTCCGGCTAGAGTTCTCCTCTAGACAAACAGCGGCTGAATCGAAGTAGCTAGTCTAACAGTCCCACGGTCGGCAGTGGAACCGTAGATCTCCCCGGTCTGACTCTTTCAGTGCCATCAAACGATTCCCTGAGCCAACCAAGCCGTACTAATTCGCCGCCCAAACGCATATCGCGGGGCAGCGGCGGGGCGCGGCGCGTCCGGCGGACCCGAGGCGGGGGTGCGACGAAGCGCGCACAGGCGTCACCCGGTATGTATTGCTTCCTGCGCGCCCTGCCAACTGACCTCACGCGCCGCGCCGCGTACCTGGACCCTCCCCGAGGGAGCTTGGCCGCCACGCCCCGCCCCCTGCCCCCCCGTGATAGATGTGCGCACATGCCCGTTCCCGTCCCCAGGTCGGGGGCCGCCGAGGGCCGATACACATGCATCAAACGTGGATTTATTCGGTGAAATGAAGGATGCGGAGCTCGCAGTCGCCAACTTCCCCTCGCTACTTCTTGCCTCCCCTTCCCTCCCCTCCCCCTTCCGCGCCCCCGCCCCTCGCTCTGCCGCCCGGCGATCACGGAATCAATGAGCACCAGCTCATCACTGCGCCACCCGCCTCCTCCGCCGTCAATTTGTTCCTCTTTCACCTCTAATAGCGCACGGCCCTCTGCCTGCCACGCACAACCAAGAGCATTAGCCACACTTTCCAAAAGGAATTAACGTTTAGAAAATAATACAAGCGTTTGACTAGGAAATTTCATACATTTTTAACTTCAGAAAATAAAATAATTCACTAAGTTGCATAACTTTACACAAGACTTGCATTTAATGGGCATTTTGAAGTACACGACTGTACGTTTAGATACGTTTCACAACAGTAATCTGGGTACTTCATTTATCTTAGAACATGGTTAAAAGTACATTGCATCTTCAATATTATGTTTAACATTGTCAATATAGTACCATCCTTGGTAACTTGATAAAGTTATCCTAAAACTATTTAAGTTCCTTTCTTCATTCGTGTACAATTTTCTGCATCAATTATTTTTGAACTTTTGATTAGCGGAGAATACAGGCGACTCAAGGGCGAATTTCTGTGATATCATCTCTACGGTTATCTAATGTGGGGTTGCACATTGTCGTTAAAACATTTTTGAAACAAAACGCCTCCACACTACTTCCAAATTCACCATAGCTGAACGCTATCTCAACCTGATATAAACCAACTGTTCCACTCGCTCTTGAAGGTCGTTTCGTATCAAAGTCTGTCCAAACCCTACCTTCACGAAGTGTCCCAAAAGAAATGTTTTCCCAGGATAGAGAAGCACAAAATATCGTGGTTTGGGACTTTCTAAGAATACTTTCAACGTGTTGTTGTCAATTTCAACATATGAGCATGAATGACTATCTTGACGCTTTTCATCCTTATTTAAACACGCATTTCATCTTTGTTCACTAACCGCATAGCAAACCCTTTTAATCAGACAAAGTGCTTCGCCTGACAGCAAATGAACATCCTTCTATATAACGCATTCATTTCGCAGGCTATCCCCTTCCGTATGAGGAAGCAAATTTCGCAACGCTCCTTTCACCACGTAGAGGAGAAAGAAGATATTACTCGGGCGAGGGAACAGGCAATTTGAATTTATCCCAGAGGCTTCTTTTAAGCTTGAGGATCTTTTACATGCAGTAAATCTACGACATGCATGTGTACAATTGTTCGGCATCGCATACACGTCTGCATGCGACCTTTGACCGACTGTCTGTTTTAACCCCCTTCCGGAGGAAGTTGTACGAAGGATTTTCCGGTCTTAAAATTCCATGGTCTCGCTCGAGTTAACCAGTGAACTCGGGCTCAACAGTCGGCTACGCTGACACCCCCGAAGTCGCAGGCTTGGCAGTGTATTATTTGGGCGGCCGCCGCCCCAGTCGCTCCCCCAGGGCAATCCTGGCGGCTGGCGGCGGCGACGGCGCTGCGGGGCTTCGGCGCTGTCGCGCTTGAGCTGAGCGGCTCGCGGCCGGCGGGGGGGGTCTGCATTCTGCACGCCCGCCAAAGCCGCCGTATTTCTAAGATGCCTTCTTCCAGGAGGTCTGTTTCCTTGAGTTTATTCACATCCACATTCACCTGAAACGCATACTAGTGTTTTAGTGCTAGATAAAAGACAACCGCTTCCAGCGAGAATCCTTGTGTTAATCTTTCGCTGTTTCGTATTTCTCCCCTGCTCGTCGCGAACATCCGTGATAGGGCATATCCTGCAATTCTCTCGTGAATTGCATAAGCACTGACACTGTAACTACTTAAGTTACGATTCATTCACCCATACACATAATTCTTCATTCTTACCGCGAATGTATTCTCGTAGCACTTTCTTATCAGATGAGAGCTGAGAAGCTTCTTGCTTCTTCGTGACGAGTGCTGCTAGATGTTTTAAAACACTCGCGAAGATACATCCAACCTTTTGTTTAAGCGCATCTAAACAACATATCCTCGCAAGACGGATGTAAATTTTGCATTATGACACACAATGTTGCCTGCTTAAATGTACGCAGAATTAATGCAAATTACCACTGCTCCAGCATATTTATGTCACAAATAGCACCGTTGTTTAAAACCCACTTTGACGTTTTGCAAGAAGTTATAGATGTCACCTTTTCACATGTAGTCTTTAAAATTTCTTTTTCCTCATAGTTATGAAAATAAACCATTGCCAAATATTACCCTATAAACCGTTCTGCGCGCGATTTCTTCGCAGATGGCAATTACCCAGCATGCGGGACAGTGCTACAATTAACCTACAAAGTGATCATTATTTTTAGTCTGATTTAATTTCAGAGGATTAACACATCTTTCAGAAGGGATCAGTCGTCCATACATTTTGTACTTAATGGTTGATATATCATAAATTCTTCAGAGAATTAATATTATTGGAACAAGTGAAAGAAACATAGTAAAGATCATAGCACAGTTTGAATGTGAAATGCCTGTAATGCATATAGCTAATCTTTACAACTGCTGATTTAGAAACACAATAATTCAATAAATGTGTAGAAACTCATAAGATATCAAAGTTTTCAACTTTGCAATTAAAAATGCACGGGAACTTACCTGAAAGGACTACACAGTCGTTGTAGACACTTAAAAGAAAGACCGGCTGGCCCCGTGTTGCGTGGGCGTAGATGCAAGGCAGAGCTGAGCGCCGCGCGTGCAACAAGCAGGACGCGGCGCCGCTCAGCTTCCGAGATATCGATTCCGAACCCGCGCACTGCCGGCGCCGCGGCCCGCGACCACGCCCACAGACAGCGCCCTGCGCCGCCCTGCGCCGCCCTGCGCCGCCCTGCGCCGCCCTGCGCCGCCTTGCGCCGCCCTGCGCCGCCCTCGCCGCCCCTGCGCCGCCCCATGCGCCCCTTGCGCCGCCCTGCGCCGCCACTGCGCCGCCCTGCGCCGCCCTGCGCCGCCCTGCGCCGCCCTGCGCCGCCCTGCGCCGCCCTGCGCCCCGCCCTGCGCCGCCCTGCGCCGCCCTGCGCCGCCCTGCGCCGCCCTTGCCCGCCCTGCCCCGCCCTGCGCCCGGCCCTGCGCCGCCCTGCGCCGCCCTGCGCCGCCCTGCCGCGCGCCTGCCCGCGCCTGCGCCCGCCCTGCGCTCGCCCTGCGCCGCCCTGCGCCGCCCAGCGCCGCCCTGCGCCGCCCTGGCCGCCCTGCCGCCGCCCTGCGCCGCCCTGCGCCGCCCTGCGCCCGCCCTGCGCCCGCGCCTTGCGCGCCTGCCCCCCCCTGCGCCGCCCTGCGCCGCCCTGCGCCGCCCTGCGCCGCCCCTTTACGCCGCCCTGCCCCGCCCTGCGGCCGCCCTGCGCCGCCCTGCGCCGCCCTGCGCCGCCCTTTGGCCCGCCCTGCGCCGCCCTGCGCCCCCCTGCGCCGCCCTGCCGCCGCCTGCGCCGCCCTGCGCGCCCTGCGCCGCCCTGCGCCGCCCTGCGCCGCCCTGCGCCGCCCTCGCCGCCCTGCGCCGACCCTGCGCCGCCCTCGCCGCCCCTTGCGCCGCCCTGCGCCCCCTGCGCCGCCCGGCGCCGCCCTGCGCCGCCCTGCGCCGCCCTGCGCCGCCCTGCGCCGCCCTGCGCCGCCCTGCGCGCCCTGCGGCCGCCCTCGCGCCGCCCTGCGCCGCACCCTGCGCCGCCCTGCGCGCCCTGCGCCGCCCTGCGCCGCCCTGCGCCGCCCTGCGCCGCCGCTTGCGCCGCCTGCGCCGCCCTTGCGCCGCCCTGCGGGCCGCCCTGCCCGCCGCCCTGCCGCCGCCCTGCGCCGCCCTGCGCCGCCCTGCGCCGCCCTGCGCCGCCCTGACGCCCGCCCTGCGCCGCCTGCGCCGCCCTCGCCGCCCCTGGCGCCGCCCTGCGCCGCCTGCGCGCCCTGCCGCCCTGCGCCGCCCTGCCGCCGCCCTGCGCCGCCCTGCGCCGCCCTGCCGCCGCCCTGCGCCGCCCTGCGCCGCCCTGCGCCGCCCTGCCCGCCCTGCGCCGCCCTGCGCCGCCTGGCGCCGCCCTGCGCCCGCCCGCGCCGCCCTGCGCCCCCTGCGCCGCCTGCGCCGCCCTTGCGCCGCCTGCGCCGCCCTGCGCCGCCCTGCGCCCCCTGCGCCGCCCTGCGCGCCCTGCGCCGCCCTGCGCCGCCCTTGACGCCGCCCTGCCGCCGCCCTGGCGCCGCCTGCCGCCGCCGCTGGCGCCGCCCTGCGCCGCCCTGCGCCGCCCTGCGCCGCCCATGCGCCGCCCTGCGCCGCCCTGCGCCGCCCTGCGCCGCCCTGGCGCCCCCTGCGCCCGCCCTGCGGCCCGCCCGGCGCCCGCCCTGCGCCGCCTGCCCGCCTGCGCGCCCTGCGCCGCGCCTTGCGCCGCCTGCGCCGCCTGCGCCCGCCCTGCCCGCCTGCCCGCCCTGCGCCGCCCTGGCGATACAAATCTTGATTGTGAAATTTTGTTCTGTGTCTTTTACATCGTAAAAAACCTCTCCAAATTAATGTTTAAAACGCATCAGTCTTCCACACCTCAAATTTGATGTGGCAAAAAAGGAATTTTAAAAAATGATTTGTCAAAAGTGTTGTCCAAAGTATAAAGTTATTTTCAATATATAGTATATAGTATACATAACATAGATATATATTATATATATATAAATACTATATATATATATAATATATATATATATATAATATATATAATATATATGACAATTCTAACTGTTCCCGCTCCCTAGTAATTGGAACCTCACATAAAAATCGTTTGATTTGCTAATTTTGCATCTGTGCATGTTAAATGTGTGTTGTGCATTTTACTGCTTTTTAAACACTTATAATTACATGTGATTTTTATTGACATTTTCGTATTCCTTCGATTTCGTATAAAATTTGATGATTACATCTTGAAGTTTTTTGTTTTTTTTTTCACAATTGACACATTTCCCTATTTCGAATTTACTGGACACTTGTTCACCGCATCCGTTTCAAATTATTTATGGCCGCATGTATAGCTTTAAACTTTTAGGAAATTGAAAACGAATACATATGCGTTTTTCGAACTAAAATATTTTGCTGTAATGCTTTACTGCATTCCCAAAATTTCGATGACTTTTTTTTTAAGAATTCATCGCGCCCTATCTTACGTTTTGTGTTATTATAGGGCAGAATTGATGTCTTTAAATGCTTTCTGCCCCTCATTCCGCGCAGAGTTAATAGCATTCCAGATTAGCAAATATCGCAATGACACAGGTTTAATGTATACCTCCCACGCCAAGCAGTAATAAATACTTCATATTTAGATTGCTTACAAGACAGTGAGTAATAACTTGCTATATTTTTTTTATTTCCACGATGTAATCGTTACTTCTTCATTCACGTGCAAAGTATAATTGGTCATTTGATTTTCAAAATAATTTAAAAATTCCCAAAGGCTAGCTATTTTGTTTTTTACTTTCACTTGATATAAAAAGAATCGATACATACACGGAAAAACTTAAATTAAACAATAAATATTTTCCCACTGAAAAGATGACTTAAGCAGGATACCGTAATATTCCTTTAAATCATTCTTGAATGCTGCACTTTGAAACACTGCGTGAAGTTTCAATGTCCTGATCGACTTTGTTCCTCGACGATTTTCTTTATCTATATCAATAAAAGTGAATCAACGACGTCACCGACACCAGCCATAAACAGTAGTGAAATGTGAATAAAATTCGAAATGTTTACAGGATGTGTCGCAGTGGTTTACAAATATTGGTAAATATTAAGCAAAGATAAAATGCGGAAAATAAATTAATTTAAATAATATATTAGAAGATGAACCACGGATCATTATTTTTTTCTGCCGCTGAAAGACCAGATGCTACCTAAATATATTCGCCAGAAGGCCAGTTGTGATGCCAGGAATACTGGTACTAACAAATTCCTAGAGGCGGTAGCCAGTGCGTTAAGCATAATAAATTATTAAATCTAAAATCGCAATGTACTGAAAATATAAAAAATATAGTATTTTATTAAAATTTAAATAAATCCCGTTAAAAACAATAATCTTATGGACAATGTATATGAAAATTGATATTTTTTCCTCTTTACAAGGATTTGACTTGAAAAAGAGGGGGAACAGGGGACGAGTATTTTGTTTGAGAAACATCCTGGTAAAAAAAAAAAAAAAAAAAAAAAAAAAAAAAAAATCCTTGAAAATAATAATGGACGGTTTTTATTGAGATGCGCTTTGTTGTATGTTGGTCGTGCCGAATCGCCAAAACCAGGTCGTCGTCGTCGTCGTCGTGGGCGCGGGGGCGCGGGGGCGGGCGTGGAGCGAGCGCGGCGCGCGCAGTAAACCTGGGTCGCTCCGCCGGCGCGCGGCCGATAACGCGCGCGCGACACGCCAGCCGCGAGGCCGTGGAGCGCTTCGCGTGCGCGCGGGCTATCGGCAGCGTCGACGCGCCGTCCCCGCCCTCCCTCCCCCCCCCGCGCACTTGCACTTGCCGGCGCGCGAACCGCTGCATCCAGCATCCACCGCCGATCGCTGCGCCCGACGCGACGCGACGCGACGCGACGCGCCGCGCCCATCGGATCCGGAAAGCGAGATTTCCACCCGCGCCCCGAACTACCGCCGCGCGACTTCGCGCACGAAATGCTTGAAACTAGGCGCGAGGAGGCTCGTGGCACGTGGCTGAAATAGATATATGCTTCCTCTCATGCTGGACTACTTTATAACATAGCTGCTTCGGCTCCCGGGCTGACGCCGGCGTCCAAGCACAGGGTAGAGTTTCGCCAGCCACTCTGAACCTTCCTCAGGTGCGAAATCGCGAATGGCCGGGCAGCTTACGCTCTCATAGTTCATAAAGATTATCAGAGATCCAATTTCTAATTTCCGGTACGGCATTTTTTGATAATCATTGAAATACGTATCTTTGCAAAACAACACACGTTGTACCATATAAATAAAATTGGGTTGGGAAATGCGAAGGAATTGGAAGAAAATGAAAATAAGTTTGTGTACATGTATTTTATAAGTTTATATTTCTTACTGAAGTTATAGACACATAGACTATTCCATTTTGTCGCTTGTTCATTCGGACTTACTGTTGAATTAGTATGCACTATTTACTATTAGCAACAAGCTGATAAATTGAGTTGAACGTTTTCGATTGCTAAAAAAATTACGTTGTTGCATCTACGCCTCGGTGATATGTATCGTGATTTCCAGGTCTGAATGCGACATAATAGGGTGAAATAGCGCAAATCTCAAACATGAACTCCCATTCGAAAGTCTCGTGAGCGGCGCAGACGCCTCATAACAGATTAGACAAGTGAGCTGAGATAAGCCACCGCCGCCCTACTAGGCCACCCCTTTGGCGGAAGATATTTACGGAAGAAGCGACGTTTGCAAAGAAGGAGCGACGAGGCTGAAGCGGCCGCGAGGAGTGAGGGCGCCTGACCGTGCTATGCGGAAGAGGTCGGCCATTGGCGCTTCCCGCCAAACCGCCCCCCTCCAACTGCGATGGCGCGCCCACCAGCCACAAAGTCCACCGGCTGCTGCCCACGCCGACGTCTAGCAGCTACTGATCACTAACTATGTTTCACTATATATTGTAAAAATTTAGTTTCACTTCTCAGCATTCAATACTTACAAGCATCCATCATACTAAGCAAAATCATTTACTAGCGTAGATTCTAAGCTTCTTTTGAGTAATTTATCGCTTAAAAATGCCAAATAAATGTTAACCAACATAACAGAATTGCAGTACTTGCTATTTTCGATATGTTAGAACTAACTCGGCGACTGCGCAGATACACGCAGCGCTCTAGTCTCGCACATCTATGTATAAATGGTAATGGAGTAATGGTCCAAGAATAATCGATTTTCTCACAATAATATAATAGAAATCATTATTAATAACTTTTATTAACTTCAATTTAAACTGGCGCCACGAATGATGTAAAAATAACAAATAATACGCTACAATTGATGTTTGTAATAACAATTCACTAGAATCTTAGCTTACCCGTAATTGCATCTAAGACGGGAATGTGATGTCCGTTTGTTGGGAACGCAACATTTTCTTGATGTGTGGAGCGAAACGAAAATACATAGGAAAGTTATAAAAATAGCGAGAGAACATTGAGCATAAAGGATGCATTCAGTATCGGAGCCATAGTATTACATTGTCGTTATGTTGATTTATTTTGTTGTTTTTTGCTCTTAGTTTCATTTTTAGCATTTTAAAAAATGCTTCGTTGATCCATGTGAGCTGGGAACTGGTAGCTTTCAGGGAAAAAATGAGATTTAACTGTTGTCATAGTCGCGTAATGAACGTGTCAAAATACAAGATACAGACCATATGGGCACGATCTCTTACACCTAGACGATCTCCCATCTGCGAGGCACCCGCAGCAAGACAGGAAAAAGCCCGAAGCTCTCGGGCTAGTCTCTCGGCACGCTATGTTTCCAAGAAATGTATTGGTGGTAAGACAATAGTAGACAAGGATGGAGAAGACGTGGTCGCCGTTCGAGAGTACGAGACAAGAGAAGGGAAAGAAACCGAGCGTGTGGCGCGTTGGGCGGGTGAGCGGCGGCTTGCGGGGACTCGTTCGCGTTAGTACGCCTCGGTGATTGCATTGTACCAGGTGCCATCGGAGCAAACGCCACAGAAGGAACTACATCACTGTAACGCGGTCCGGTCAGAGTGTCTCCGTGGGGCTAGGGAGTGCCTCAAACCATGCGGCTGGAAGTCGAGATGTTCGAGCTATCGTCTAACAGTCCCTACGTCGGCAGTGGAACCGTAGGAGTTCCCCCGCGCTCCTGCACTCTTTTCATAGCCATCACAACAGATTCCCTGAGCCACCAGCCGTATCGAATTCGCTCGCCGCAAACGCATATCGCGGGGCCGCGGCGGGGCGGCGGCGGGGCGTGAGGCCCAGTGGCCGCGACCCCGAGGCGGGGGTGCGACGAAGCGCGCACAGGCGTCACCCGGTGATGGTTGTAGGCTTCCTGCGCGCCCTGCGCTCGAGACGACCCTGCACGTCGCATTGCGCGCCGCGTAGCTGGACGGCCCGTAGCCCCGAGGGGAGCTTGGCCGCCACGCCCCGCCCGCCCGGCCCGCCCCGCTGATAGATGTGCGCACATGCCCGTTCCGTCCCCAGGGTGCGGGAGGCGGCCGAGGGCGCGATAGCACATGCATCAAACGTCAGGATTTATTCAGGTTGAAATGAAGGATGCGGAGCTCGAGTCGCCACTTCCCCTCGCTACTTTTGCCTCCCCTTGCCCCCGCCTCCCCCTTCCGCCGCCCCCGCCCCTGCGCTCTGCCGGCCCGGCGTCACGGAATCATGAGCACGCAGCGTCATGCACTCGACGCCACCCGGCCTCCGCCGCGCCCCGTTCAATTTGTTCCTCTTTCGCCTCTATAGCGCACGGCCCTCTGCCTGCCATCGCAAACAAACCACGAGCATAGCCAACTTTCCAAAAGGAATTAACGTTAGAAAAAGAATAGCAAGCGTTTGACTAGAGAAATTTCATACAATTTTTAACTAACAGGCAAGAGAATAATAAATTCCACTAGTTGCATAACTTTAGACAACTGCTGGAAGGGCCATAACTGTTCGACACTGATCTGATTACAGACAACTGGTACGTTTAGATACGTTTCACCAACATAATTCCTGGGGTACTTATTTACTTTAGAACATGTGTATTAAAACGCCTACATTGCATCTTCAATATTATGTTTAACATTGGTCAATATAGTACCATCCTTGGTAAGCTTGATAAAGTTATCCTAAAATACTGCATTCTTAAGTTCCTTTCTACATTCGGTACAAATTTTCTGCTGACATGCAATATTTTGAACTTTTGATTAGCGGAGAATACAGGCGACTGCCAAGGGCGAATTTTCTTGTGATATCATCGTCTACGCTTATTAACTACGATCGGGTGTTGCACATTGTCGTTTTAAAAGATCATTTTTGAAACAAAACGACCTCCACTACTACTTCCAAATTCCACCATAGCTGAACCGCTATCTTACCTCGTAGTAAACTTCAGAAATAACTGTTCGGCTAGCTCAAGCTATTCTTGAAGGGCGTTTCCTGTGATACTCTAAATGGTACTGGTCCAAGACACTCCGGTACGATTCACGAAGTGTCCCCAAAGAACATTGTTTTCTCCACAGGATAGAGAAGCTCACAATAAATTATCGTCGGTTTTGGGAACTTTTCTCAAGAATTACTTTCAACGTGTTGTTCGTTCAATTTCAACATATGAGCATGAATGACTATCTTGGTCGCTTTCATCCTATTTAAACAGCCATTTCATCTTTGTCATAACCGCATAGCAAACCCTTTTAAGCAGACGAAAAGTGCATATCGCGTGACAGCAAATGCAAACATCCTTCTATATAACGCATTCATTCGCCAGGCTACCCCTTCCGTAATGAAGGAAGCAAATTTCGCAACGCTCCTTTCCACCACGTAGAGGAGAAAGAAGCATATTATCGGCGAGGGAAAGGCATTGGAATTTATCCAGACGGCTTCTTTTAAGCTTGAGGATCTTTTACATGCAGTAAATCTACGACATGCATGATGTTACAAATGCTTCGGCATCGACATACACGTCTGCATGCGCACCTTTGACCGACTGTCTGTTTTAAACCCCCCCCATCCGAGAAGTTGTACGAAGATTTTTCCTGCTCTTTTAAAAAAATACCATGGTCTCGCTCGAGGTTAACAAGTTTGAACTCGGAGGCTCAACAAGTTCGCGCTACGCCTGACACCCCCGAAGGTCGCAGGCTTGCAGTTGTATTATCTGGAGCGGCGCGCCGCCCCCAGTCGCCTCCCCAGGGCAATCCTGGCGGCTGGCGGCCGCGACGGCGCTGCGCGGGCTTCGGGCGCTGTCGCGCTGAGCTGAGCGGCTCGCGCCGCGGGGTGGGGAGCGGTCGACCTGTGGGGCGCGCCTTGGACCGCGGGGCTTCGCACTGCACTCGGCTGGAAAGGGCTCTCGGCCAACAAACGCACGCCCTTTCTTTCTTTCC
>BOPP01000309.1:834464-888683 GCA_017312745.1 Gryllus bimaculatus
GCGCTGGGGGGGCGGGGTGGGCTGGGTGGGGACGGAGGGGCGGGGCGGGACATGACGATGCCTGCCATCATCGCAATGGGGCAGGACGCCCACCGCGCGGCGGGACTTTGGGGGGCGGGCGGGCGGTGGCGGGGGGGCCGGGGCGGGCGTGGGAGAGGAAAGGCGGGAGGCTGGGCGGCAGGGGCAGGCGCTGGGCGAGGGAGGCCGGGGGCGGCGGCGGGCGACTGTGCATCATCGCCGGGACGCCTCGCGACGCGTCGGGGCTTTTGGGCGGCGCGGAAGGCGACTTCACTTCTACACGCGTCCCCGCGCGCGCCCTCCACACGCGATGGGCGGCGCCCTTTCAGCATCGGCGGTCGCTATGCGCCTGTCGCGCGCAACAGGCTGTGCGCGGTAAGGTTTAAAACAAATTCAATCCGTAGTAATGCGAGAATAAAAAGTATTTCGTATTTTGGTTTACTTAAGTCAAACAGATTTCAACATTAAAATACCAACGAGTATAGATTCTGCAGGCCAGTAGTGCTAATATCTCGGCAGCTATAATAAGCAACAAGAGTTATTTTCGACTTAATTTTTACCAATTTTACATTATGCTTCGAGAGAATCTTCCCGAACATTTCTAGTCACTGATGGTCTTCTCTTTTGATTGTTCTACTTTTCGTCTTCGGCACCAATGGTTTTTCTTGCCCTAAGAGTTGAATGCTAATTTCAATTAATCTTCAATAAAAATTCAATACAATTTCATTTTCTTGCACAACATTGTGCGACGTTGGCAAGGCAACACAAAAATACTTTCTGATAGACTGTACGAAATTGAACTTGTAATCGAGACAGACAAACCCGGACTCTGTTATCAAGAGAGGAATTCATAATCTAAAGATTGGAGACACAAGCTTCTAGCTCTCTCTGGCTGAGAGAAACTGAAAGTACTCTAGAAAAATTGACGAAGAGTCAAACAGAATGACAAAGCTCCGAGAAGAGGAGATGACTCTAGGGCACTTTCTATAAGCATCTGAATAACATCAATGTTAGTCAGCAGAGTCTGTCTAGGCATGTTCCGAGCATGGCGCGTTTCCACAGAGTGTGGGACAGGACGCGCGGGTACTGAGAGAGCGATATTCAGCTAATAGACCAGGTCCACGACAATGAACACACTCTAATTAATAGCATGTCTTCTAAGTAGTAACTTACTGAGTGCGTGTGTGCTATGAGAACAGTCAGTGAAGGCCTTATGACATGGCACTAGAAAAATATTAGTCGTGACACCATCTACGTTCCGGGTGGACGAACACCTCGACACAGGAAGACGCAGGAAGGTGATTATGTTCGATGAGAACAAGCGGTCGAGGCATATGGCGCACTTGCGAGTGCCGGTCGGCGCCCGTCCTCGGTGCGCGCCGTCGGCGAGGCGCGGGCCCCTATTGCGAGGGTATCCAATGCGGCCCGCAGTAAAATAACAAGCAGGCGTCCACCTGGCCGAGCGCTTGCGAGGAGCACCAGTCCTGCACCCGGCGCGGACCCGGGGCGCGCCTCTTCTCGCCGCGCCGCCCCAGCGCAGGGCGGCGCGTCTGAGGAGCAGCCACATTCTACCGCACAGCGGACTGGCCCCGCCCCCCCCAACACGCGCACGGCTGCCGCACGCCCCACCACGGCCGCCCCCTGTGGCTTGCGCGCGACGCTAACCCGCCCCTGCTATCTTAATTGTGGACACACGCGATTATCTTCAAGAGAGGAAGGGGCAATGACAGAAAAATGATTTTCACCATTTATAGCTCGCCTACAGCGCAGTAAGGCGATATACAGAAAGAGCGTTTGCGGATAAAGGACGAGAAGCGAGAACCGTCTAGGGCATTAAATTCCGCGATCTAAGAACACCATGGACAATATCGGATGTACACAGCGTTGCTTACATTGTACTGCGAGCAGTGTGAACCCTCTCGATATTGCATCCACCTAGTGCAACGTCTGAGTGCATCATATCTCGTCGCGCAGCTCCATTCTATATCACGCGTTTATCCAGGATTTCGTAGTGAGCATACAAACTCTGGCCGACATGTTTATAATCCCTAGGGTATCTCGTAACTTCAGCGAATAAGTATCCTCTTTCAGCTCTATATGTAGCTTACATTCACTCAACTTGAGAGATTTACTATCTGAGGCAGACAGTTTGCTCGGCGGCTAAATGCCGGTAAATTTTATCTAGCGATAATGTTTTATTACCTTCCGACGACAAAACGAATCGTGAGGAGATAATTAGGTACTATGTTACTAAGAGTAGAGAGGGGAACACGAGACAACACAACATGCAAAGGAAGAAAGAGCGCGGGCGGAATGTGGTGTCGATGGGTGTGTGGTCGGGGGCGACGGTAGCTCTCCCATTTACAAGGGACGGCCGCGCGTGCGAGGTTGTGCACACTGAAGCCCCGCTCGGCGCCGAAGGGCCACTCTGACACGGCCGGTCTTTCTTGACCGGTGCAGTCCCCCACGAACCCGAGTTGCACTGAGGGATGCTATCTTCACTGGCACAAGGCCCACCTCTCACACCGACCGCGAAACCAGCCCACCTCCCCCTCCACGTCCGAATGGTCGCGTTGAGTGCACTCCTCTGAGAAGTGCACGAAGGTTTCCAGAACCTACTTTCACGGCACCAGGACTGATCGCGAGAGCATGAGCCCTGCTGAGCGCGCGACCATGCCTCATTGTCCTCGTTTCGCCGCCGCCAGCCGCCAGGATTTCCCTGGGGAGCGATGGGGCGGGCGGCCGCCCAAATAATACACTGCCAAGCCCTCGCGACTTCGGGGGTCAGCGTAGCCGACTGGAGCCCGAGTCACTGGTTTAATCGAGCGAGACCATGGATTTTTTAAGACCGGAAAATCCTTCGTACAACTCCTCCGGAAGGGGGTTAAAACCGACAGTCGCGTCAAAAGTCGCGTATGCCAGACGGTGTATGCGATGACCCGGAACAATTGTATACACATTTTGATGTCCCGTCATGCACTTTGTTATGTCATTGTTATGTTATAAGAGGAGAGTACCTTTACAAAGCTCCCAAAAAACCGACACCAGCCTCGTGGTATCAGATACATTCTATCAATATCGCAATCGTTTTCCCGTTCGTCTAACCCTTCGCTGACTTCACTCCCGAGTAAGTAAACTGAATACATTCTTTTTCGGTCTCTCTCTAGCGTGAGGTGAGATGAGCTGGTTTCTCACGCGGGTTGTCAATAGAGTTGCCCTTTTTCCATGCCATTAAACGAGACAATACCCGAGCGCGACTAGAGCGTCCGCTGCTCCTGGAAATATGAGACGAATGGTTCCAAGAAATACCGTATATAGCCGGTCAGATGAGTGTCATTCGCGCTGTACACGCGAAAGCCTTTATCTGCTTAAGTGAACTCTCTGGTGCCGTCCTATTGCTGAGTGTGTCTCCATAGAACACACAATGCAGAGCGATGAACCTGCGTGACATATCACACCCTAGTAACCACTATTCGGAACAAGCGTCAACACAGTCGAGTTCTCCCCGCAACGTCTCACTCATGCCTAGACATCTTACACAAACAAAAATCACCGCGTTAGAAATTAATCTACTTCTTAGTATAAGTCCAAAACCACGATAATTTATTGTGACTTCTCTATCACTGTGGAGAAAACTAGATGTTACTTTTGGGACACTTCGTGAAACTCCGTCACCGCGAGCGTGTCTTGGACCAGTACCATTATTAGAGTATTCACAGGATAACACGAGCACCTTCAAGAAATACGCTTTAAGCTAGCCGACACAGCTTATCGTTTCTCCGAAGTTTCACTCGAGAGTCACAGATAGCAAGTTTCACTGTATGGTGGAATTTGGTAAGTAGTGTGGACGGTCCGTTTTGTTTCAAACGAATGATCTTTTAAAAACGACAATGTGCAACACCCGATCGATTAGTTGAATAAAGGACGTAGACGATCACACATCACCAATGAAAATTCGCCCTTGGCAGTCGGCCTGTATTCTCCGCCTAATCAAAAGTTCAAAAATATTGCATGTGCAGAAAATTTGTACCGAATGCTAGAAAGGAACTTAAGACATGCAGCTATTTAGGATAACTTTATCAAGTTACCAAGGATGGTACTATATTGACCAATTTAAACATAATATTGAAGATGCAATGTAGGCGATTTTACAATACCATGTTCTAAAGTAAATGAAGTACCCCAGGAATTACTGTTGGGTGAATACTATCTAAACGTACCAGTCTGTCTGTACTATCAAAGATGCTCCAATGTAGAATCGCATACAGTCTTGGGGCTCCCTGTCCAGGCCAGTAAAGTGATGCAACTAGTGGAATTATCGTATTCCTCTTGCACGTGTGAAAAATGTATGAAATTTCCTAGTCAAACGCTTGTATTCTTTTCTAAACGTTAATTCCTTTTGAAAAGTGTGGCTAATGCTCGTGGTTTGTTTCGATGCAGGCAGAGGGCCGTGCGCTATAGAGGCGAAAGAGGAAACAAAAATTGGAACGGGGCGCAGGGCGCGAGGCCGGGTGGCGTCCGAGTGCATCGAGCTTCCGCCCTTCGCGTGCTCATTGATTCCGTGACGCCGGGCCGCAGAAGCGCAGGGGCGGGGGCGGCGGAGGCGGGAGGCTGAGGGGCAAGGGGAGGCAAAAGTAGCGAGGGGAAGTGGCGACTCAGCTCCGCATCCTTCATTTCCAACCTGAATAAATCCTGACGTTTGATGCATGTGCATCGCGCCCCGGCCGCCTCCCGCACACCTGGGGACGGAACGGCATGTGCGCACAATCTATCAGGCGGGGCGGGCGGCGGGCTGGGCGGGGCGTGGCGGCCAGCTCCCCTCGGAGGCTACCGCGGCCGGCGCAGCCTACGCGGCGCGCAATGTCGACGGCAGGGGTCGTCGCTCGAGTCGTCAGGGCCGCAGGAAGCCCTACAAGCCAGTCACCGGGTGACGGCGCTGTGCCGCGCTTCCGGTCGCCACCCCCCGCCTCGGGGCTCGCGGGCCACTGGGCGGGCCTCGCGCCGCCCCCGCCGCCGCCCCGCCCGCGGCCCCGCGATATCGTTTGCGGCGAGCGAATTCGATACGGCTGGGTGGCTCAGGGAATCTAAGTTCGGTCCGAGCTTGAAAAGAGTGGCAGGAGCGCGGGGGAACTCCTACGAGGTTCCACTCCCCGACGTAGGGGACTGGTTAGAACGACCGCTACGCTCGAGACGATCTCCAGAACTCTCCGCCTCGGCATAGGTGCTTGAGCGGACGACGCTACGCCTAGCCGCCGCACCGGCCGACCTCTGACGTGACCCGTTCAGGATTAGTCCTCCCTGTGGCTGTGACGCGTTCTGTGGCCGTGGCACGGCTGGTATCAATAATCACTCTAGGCGTGACAACGCCGGCCGCATTGTCCCCTCGCCAAGCCCGCCGCCTCGCACCCCGCCCAAGCCCCCGCCGCCACCAGCGCATCGGCCGTTCTTAACTTTCCCTTCTTTGTAGTCAGTACGCTACCTCCCTAACAGAACGGGCCACGGACCACGCGCGGGATCCTTTCCTCCCCTCTATCGCTGTGTGGTCCTATCCTCATCTGTACCGTTACCACTCACATTATCATTTCTTGGAACACATAGGCGTGCCGAGGACCTAGCCGGCGAGAGCTTCGGGCTATTTTCCTAGTCTATGCTGCCACGGTGCCTCGCAAGATGGGAGATGCGTCTTAAGACTCGACTGTAAAAACCTGCAGATCTGTGCCCCATTGTTGGTCTGTATCATGTCATATCTTGGACACGTTCAATATACCTTCCATATGACAACAGTGGTTAAATCCTCATTCCTCTTTCCCGTGGAAAGCTACCAGTTACCCAGCTCACATGGACTCACGAAGCATTTTTATAAAATGCTTAAAAATAGAAAAAAACTAAGAGCAAAAACACACATCAAAATATAATCCAAATAACTAAATGTAAAGCTATGGCCATCCGAAATACGAGTACTCATCCTCTTTGCTTCAATGCTTTCTTCTCTCCTATTTTTATAACTTTCCTACATTTGTTATTTTCGTCTTTCTCTCCACACATCCAAGAAAAGTGTTGCCGTGTGCCCCACTACAATCACTTGGACAATTCATCATTCCCCGGTCCTCTTATGGATAGTTCACATTACGCGGTTTTATAGCGCTAAGATTACTAAGTTCAATTTGTTCATTTCCAAAGCAATCAATTTGTACGTTTTTGTTATTTGTTATTTTTACATCACTCCCTCGTGCAGCGGTCTCGAGCTTTTAAATATCTGATGAGTTAATAAAAGTTCATTAAATAATTTCTCTATTATTATTTTTGTGACGAGAAAAATCGAATTTTTATGTCTTGGATCTCCATCTGAGACTCACGATTACCATTTCATGACATAGAATGTCGCGAGAGCTGAGAGCGCGTGGCGTGTCGATCTCGCGCGCAGTCGGCCGACGTGTAGTTCCTCACCAACACTATTCGAGCAATAGCAAGTGACTAGCAATTCTGATCTCATTGTATGGTATAAACTTTTATGCTTGGAATTTTAAGCGCGCAAAATTACTGCAAAAGAAGCTTAGACATGCGCGTACGCTAGTAATGATTTTGCTTAGTTATGGAGGGATGCTTGGTAAGATTGAGTGCGTGAGAAGTTTAATCTAAATTTTCTACAATAATATATATGTGAAACATAGTTATGCTGATCAGTAGCCTGGGAGTCTAACGTTCGAGTTCGTTGGGCAGCAGCCGGTGGACTTGTGGCTGGTGGCGTCAGCCATCGCAGATTGTGAGGGGAGGGCGGTTGGCGGGAAGCGCTCTCAGATGGCCGGACCTCTTCTCGCATCAGCACGAGTCTTAGGCGCCCTCCACCTCCTCGCGGCCCTTCAGCCTCGTCGCTCCTTCTTTGCAAACGTCGCCTTCTTCCGTAAATATCTTCGCCAATGGCCTAGTAGCGGGCGGTGGCTTATCTACTCCACTTGCCTAATCTGTTATGAGGCGTCTGCTAGCCCTCACGAGACTTTCGAAATGGGAGATTCATGTTTGAGATTTGGCTGTCTATTTCACCGCTTTATTATGTGCATTCTCACCTGGAGAATTCACGATACATATTCACCGAAGAGGCGAGTTAGAATGCAAAAACGTAATTTTTTTACAATCGAAAACAGTTCAACATCAGATCTATCAGACTTGTTACTCGCTCATAGATAAGTAAATAAGTGCATACTTAATTCCAACAGGTAAGTATCCGACATGAACAAGCGACAAAATGGAATAGTCTAATGTCCTGTCTATACTTACAGTAAGAAATTAAACTTATATAACATAGTCAGCATAGTACACAAAGTTTATTTCTGATTTCTCTTCCACATCCTTCATCTTGTGCCGACACCCCATTTTTATATCTATATCATAGGTACGAACTGTTGGCATGTTCAGTTTAGCCACCAGGATGAGCTTACATATCCGTATTCACTATCGCCGATGCTGGGATTGGATGAGACCCTGATATTAGAGATATCTGACAGACAACTCGGCGTGTAATTACGCCCGATCCTCCTGAATCAATAGAGGAGGAAGCCGCGCTCATCCAAGGCATATAAACCACTCTCACAAAGCTTACGAGAATTAATGAAAACAAGCCTCGTACACCCCCGCGCCGCCCGATCCGCTATCGCGAGTGATGGACGCCCCTGAACCGCCGATAAGTGCTCCCCGCCCCCCGCGGCCCGAGAGCGGCGCGCGTGCGATCGGCCGGCGTGTTCGCTTTCAGGCTGGGATTAGGGCGCCCCTACAGGACACGGAGCGAATCGCAGCGGGGATTTTGGGGCAGCACACGTTTGCAGCCGTCATCGCTTCTCAGGGAACAACTGGCAATCTGACGGTTCACCAATGAAAACAGCACACAAAATGATTATCAGCGACTCATTTTCTCAGAGTTGAGTAGATATTGAACGTCTATCTTAGACTCAAATTAAGGACAATTTATTCAAGTAAATAAATCACAATATCTATTAATACAGACACTAACAGTGTGTAGAAAATCAATAATAACGGGATGAAATCAAAGTCTCATATTAATAATTGATTGAAATAAACACAAGTTAGTTCCTTTCAAGTTATATTTAAGCTGTTTTTACTGAATTGAAAATATTTTTTTCTAGAAAAAATATATTTAACGCCACTTTAACGCCTTACGAAAAGAGAAAAATTAAACAATATTGCAAGGGAAATGTGTGTAAGTCGTATTACATTTTATGCAGGCAAACTTTGAAAATGAAAGCTCCCCAGTCCACTACCTTGTGTCACTATCTTGCTCAGCTATTGTATAGAATTCATACTTAAGCAGTGACTTCATATCCCTGTGTGTTGTGTTAAAATTTCTGTAAAACGAATATTCGACAGAGAAGTCTTACAAACCGAGATTCTTTTCATTATATGAGCTGAACTTCGTTTTAGCCATGTCTTAACGTTTGCGGAAAAAAAATCATTCAAAAAACGTCTAAAGTTGAAACGAGAGTTAACTAACTAGTTCTCATGGTCGGAAGTAATTACGTTTGCAGTCCCTAGTTACGAAATATCGAGTAGCACGGTGTGTTTTTCCTCGTACTTCCCTCATGGGAAACATTGCCGATAAATAGGTGTAACAATGCATCAAAAACCAATTCTATACGCGGATTAGTGGAGTAGATTTTATAGCGCACTGTAGACACATACTTCCATTTATAGCCTCCGTCTATAATGTTCCATTGTACTTGGACCCATTGTCTCAGCGTGTTGGAGCCAGTCCAGTCCAGTACGTATTTGTGACATCTTGACTTCAGATCTTTTGCATGCTCGTATCTTGCGACATTCTCTAGGTCATCGTGGTTAAAGAATGTACACCAATATATGCATTCGCACCGAAATATATTGTAGCACGCGCTCATATATCGGCACGTCATAAACCTAGGTCTCAGCAGTATCTTTCTCGAGTGATAATATGATAGTTCACGGCAAAGTTCACGCAGAGATATTGGTTGCAGTCATCGCTTTGTTAATTTCAAAAGTATACCAAATTAAGATTTAAAAAATACTATAAAAATGAAGTTTAAAATTATCGACCAATTTCTCTTTTGTCGTTTTTTTTTCAAAAATATTAGAGATACTTTTCAACGTATCAATGGAAACTACCTCAGTAACCACGAAACGTTTGCAGATAGCCAACATAGATTTAAAAAAATCAAAATCAATAGAGTAATGTTTTCTTTTCTTAAAAATGTCGCCTCATCAGTGGATGAAAATGAAGCACCTGTAAGAATATTTTTAGATTTCTGAGAAGCAATTTGCGTCATTGATCACACTTTCAAAATTACCTTCGTATGGACTGTATGGATTGCTGTCGATTGGTTGGAATTTTTTGAAAAACCGAATAGTTTTTGCGCAATTTCTGCTTTACTTTAATGTAAAATAAGAAAGAAACATTTCTTCGAAAAGCGTTCCAATTTTTAAATTAGTTCCATTGATAGAACTACGAATGTTTAAAAAACCAGCTCAAGTCGTATTTTCGCCCGGCTCAAATCCCTATTTTTTTTTTTTTTTACAAATTATACAAATGTATAAAGAATGCGAGAAAGTATGTGCTAGTTTCTAATGGCAGGGACTGGAAGCTCCCAGAGTGGACTTGGGGCTGAGACAGTTGATGCTTGTGGGCCTCGTATTTCAAACAAAAAAGTTCCTCCTTGCCCAATTCATTTCTTCACGCATTACAAATAACTTATAGGTTAAATTTGGTTTAGACATAATCATATTTTTAATTTTTTAATGGAAAAAAATCTGGATTCCCTATTCCGCCGCAGTCAGGGGCAAGTTGCCCCAGCTGCCCCCGTTTAGTGATCGCCCTGGGGTAGGAGTCTCCCTGTAAAAGGACGTCGCAAACGTGGAGCCTGTCCTTGGCGAGAATCCGCTTTGGAGGGCGGGCGCTAAGCAGCCGCAGCACAGGCGAGCGCGCACGCGAACGCGTCCCGCGGCGCGGCGGCGGACAGCCCGCGACACAGACGGACGGACGGACGCACAGTAGCAACAGCCGGCGGCGCGATTAATGGCGAGCCCCGCGCTGTGTCGCCATTGTGCAGGCGGTGGCAGAGCGCGCACGCCAGCGCGCGGGCGGCGCTCCGCTTTTGTCTCCGCCCCGCCCCGCCCCGCGCCGGCGCGGCGCTTTGTCCGGAAATTAATTATTGTACCACACGGTACCGCGCGCCCGCTGCCGGGGCGGCCGCCCGCAATCCGAGTAGCGGCGGCGGCGGCGGCGGCGACGGCGTCGGAAGCCGACCTTCTGAGCCCCGCATCCCGCGGCCGCGCTTCCGGCCCGCGCCGCCGCGCCCACCTGGGCCGCCCCAACCCCGCGCCCACAGCGCGCCACGCCGGCCTCTCAGCCTATTTGTATCCGCATCTGGTTATAATCGCTGGTCTGTTTATCCTGGAAAAGAATTCTAGCGTTATTGGAAGGCCACTGGCCGAAACGTTAGCCATTATGTCAGCTCGTCCAGGAAAGGCTAAATAACACAAACTCCGGCCGCGGAAGCCTTCGCAACCGCGAATTATAGCGGCCGGACGCTGTGATCGGTAGTTTTCCGTGGTTTCTCCTATCAACAAGCGAATGCCGGAGCTGTACCCCAACAAATGGGCCACGGACCGCACGCGAGGTTTCATTCTCCTTACTTGTCCTGTCCTCACCCCTTACTAACACTCGTACTTGCATGCACTCCACTACCACACATGCTAAGGGAACAGTCGGGAGCTTAGATCTTGTCTGGGGCGGTGCCCCGCTTGTGGGAGATACATGGTTGGGGAAAACCTGTCAATCCGACAGGTAGGTCGGCGCCAGATCTCACCATCAAGATCATTGTCACCTCGTGCGGTAAAAGCATTTACTACGCTTTTGGAGCTAATGACCAATCGGTTTGCTTATCAGTTCAAGAAGCCTGATCTGTTCTATTATTAATATCTGCTGGTGCAGATTCTTTGCTGTGTGTCGCTGTTTCCCTTCATGTGAACAATCTGTTTCGGAGATGAGACGGAGAATTGGCGTAGACGAGACATTTGAAGCAGAATGACAGCTAGTATATCTGTGTTCATGTCCATTGACAGAACAGCGAAACCCTTGAAACGTAATCCTGTCATTGTTATAAAAAACGAAGCATCTTGTAGTAAAGGTCATTAAAACCACATCATTGTGTTACACCTCCGTGGCTAATATAAATTACATTATTTATTTGCTTTCCTGTTCACACGTAATGCTGTCAACGTAATCATAGCACCCGCGGCAGGCCGGCATTCATTCCACCAAGCACAAGTGCCCCAGCGTATCGCTTACGTCGCGTCTCCAACGCCAGCCGCTCCGCTGGGAAGCGATGCTACAGTGTTTCCGTGCTCCACGGTGCGCGAACGAGTACACGCCATTCCGAAGCGCATTTTTCTGAAAGATGTGAATCTCGTTGTTCCACTTGTGACGATTTCAGGGACAATTCAAAGCATTCTTTCTGTGAGGAGTCATTGATCGCTGAGTGTGCCTTTAATGAAATTTTCCTCTTCTGGGGGGATTCCTATCGTCAGATTTCCACATTAATCACTTGATAATTCCAATTGTCACAGTAATGTTATATCATTTTAAAATAACTTTGTACGCTTTGTTATCTAATTGTAAAAATTTTATTAAATTGTTTCGTTTCACGGATTGAATGTATCCTAGTATAATAACATAAATCTAGATTTCCTTATCAATTATTCCCTTAAAACTTGCATTTTAAAAGTTTATTTTCCGAGTAAAGTTATTGGAATTAGTGACCTTGAATAACAAAAACATTGCACCTTGATTTCTTTAACATTTAATATTAATTTAGCTTCATGAGTCATCGTCAATCTGTCATAATTGTCATCGTCCTTCAGCATCAAGCATCATCATCGTTAACTGGTATTATTATTACACTATTTAGCCAGTAAATAAGTTTAAAAAATACGTAATACAAGGAATTATGTTGAGGCAATCGAAAAAAAATTAATTGATTCTTGAATTGCGTGACGTTCTTCTCATTGATCCAAATGTTTTCCAGCGAATTATCACCTTGTTTTCAAGAATGCAATTTCGTGACCAGTACAATATACATGAAAGGTATGCCGAATAGGGGGTGTCTTATTTAGCATAATAATTTGAATTTTGAGTACCAAATCTCCAATACAAAAACCAACCGGATACAAAGCAGGACCAAACACGCCGATATCAAAAGAACACAAAGTCCTCTGACGTCGAAGGACAAAAAGAAAGAGCCTGCAATGTAGGTCGAAGTGCCAGGAAGAGGAACACGAACGGAGGCGAAACAATGGCGCAACGAGATCCGCGGTGCCTTGATCGAGCGAGCAAATGCGGCGAATGGCCACGCCTGTCGCATGGCAAGCGCCGCCAGAGAAAATTTGGGGTGGCTTTCGCACCTCGCAAATGTAGTTCACTTCATCTCCCCGAGGCTGACGCTCTTGGAGATATGTCCTCTAGCATCTGGCTTTTTTTTCTTGCCGCAAGGAGAGAGCTGTTGGGGGGGGGGGCTATGACATCACAAGGGAGCGAAAGTAGCTCTTCAACGTCCATGTGGGAAACGAGTAGGCCAGGGTTACAAAAATTAATTAAATTACAGTAATTATTGTTCTTATGTTTATTAAAGTTTTATGTTCTTTCTGTACACTTTTTGTTTTTGTGAGAATCAAAATATTTCTTAGCTTTTGACAAAGAGGCAGATGCATGATTCCGAAGCACCATCGCTATGGAAAACCTGAACGCGCTTCTGATATTTTCCTTTCGCGATTCCAGTGGCGCTTGTGAGCACTTGCCCGACATACGGAGGCATTAGAGATGCTACTGCTACAACTTGACATTACTGCTCGTCGCTACGTCCTCGTTTTTTCACTGTACATTCCTTATTATTTAACAGAATTTGAATTACGCAATTTCAATAGAGAGGAATAATTTTTGGAACATTATTATGTTAGTCAACAACTACTACTCGACGCCACTGTTCCAATTTCTGCGCTTCCGTTTCACCTCTGCTTCAGTTCCTCTTATTTCATGTGCTGTCAATCACTGCACGTTGTTCAGTCCATTTTTTATACGCGAAGAATTGAAACGGCGCAATTCAAGTGGAAAGTAATAGTTTATATTAGTTTCGTTTAAAATTATGGTTAATTCTTTTTAACAGTACTTAAAAACAACATTCTCAAGACATTGTTTTCTATCCTCAGTCTATAAATGTGAATAAAAAAGTAAATGTGTGTTGATTGCCTAAAAAACCTAATTCTCTAGCAAATGTTTTTATCAAAAGGCTGAAAATGAATTAATAAAAAAGTAAAATTTCACCTACATATTTTGTCCTTCAAAGTATATGCAGTCCTTCACAGACCGTCGTTATTCCCAGTGCCGCAAACTCTCTATAAGTCTGCAGTCACCTATCATGCAAACGACTGCTACTACCAACTAGAAAATTCTAATTTTTCTCAAAGCATCCACCATTTCAGAACGAAAGACTCGTTACCCCGCTTATCATCCTCCCCTCCACTACTCCCCTCTTCGGGTCGATCTTAAATCACGTTGCCGCCGGTGCGCCGGCGGCGGCAGCAGTGGAATGGCCTCTAAGAGCATGGCGGCGCCGCCCCCGCCCCGCCGCCCGCCCCGCCCATGGCGTGGCACCGCGGACGGGGACCCTCCGGAACGAGAGAAATATCATAAAGAGATAAAAATATATTTTATGTGTGCGATATAAAATGGAGGAGGGAATTTTAGTGGATTTCTTTATTACGTCCGCGGCGCGGCGTTCGGGGACTTCGATACGCCCTCGCTCGGTCCGCCTGGCGGCGGGGGCGGCGGGCGGGGGTGGCGGCGGGGGCGGCGGGCGGTTCCCGTTATTGCCGCCGCCCTGCGCCGCTCCGCGCTGCGCTGATAAAAGAACGCGAGGCGATTGTGCAGGAAATAACAGGTGCGGGGTCGGGCTTCCGGGAGCGCCATTAGTAATAAATTTATTTCGAAAAAGCGGAAGTGGTTGAAGGATAAAATACGACGCCGGTCGCTTTGTTCATCGGCCTCACGGGAGCAGGCGCCGGAGCAGCGAGGGGCGGGGCGCCAGCCACCGTTTCGGGTGCTTGGAAGGTGCAGTAGGTGATGCCTCCACAAGTGTAATACCTTTTTGTGTTTTGTAAAACTGCAATTTGTAGAACCGAAAAGAGTAGCGACTCATTAGGCTTTTTATCAAGGGAGAATTGCAGGTCTCCCAACATAATTAATGACGACTTCACTATTTTTAGTGACTTGTTTGGAAAAAAGCATTTATTCGATTCTGCGAAACTATGTTACTGATAAAGCGGCTATGTTTGGAACAGTAGATAAACTATTAAAATAAAGATTTTTTTTTAATTACACGTTATTAGTGTAAAGAAATTGTAGTGTAGTGAAATTACAACCCTTTTGGCCATTAAACAATGTGAAATGATTGAATTACAAAATTGTTTTTGGATTGTTGATCGTGGCCGTTGGCGTTGACTTGGCGTACCCTTTTCCTGTGTTAATTTGCTGGACACCATGTGCATCCATCTACTTTTGAAGTAACCCTATTTGTAGGGAGAACGGAAGAGGAGGCGCTCTGGCGCGATGGACTCTAGCGTCCTGCATCTACTGCAGGGAGCAAGGGCTGCGAACACTCTTGTCACTCACCTTGCATTCAAGCAGCCCTTCTTTATGCAACATGCACGATCATATTATTTCAACATTGGAGTGAAAACATTCCATAATTACGATACTCATTCGACATACACACGTAACTCTTGCGATATATGTATCTATATTATAAGCAGAACCAACACACCTCTGATTGTGGCACTCGGTGATAATTTGTTGCATGTTTATGGGTACGTCATCTGCCTTACTTATTAGTTCTATTAGCATAGTTAATGTTTTACTCCGGAAGGTGGGTGTGTAATCCCTCGCGGTAACCTGGACTGGAGTCACGACCCGACCTATCGCCGGATTTCAGGGTTTCTCACTTCAAATATCTTCACTAATGGGTCACCGGTACAGCAGCTACAACTACAAAGTTTCCGATAGGTCTTCCGACGTGTTTGGTAGTGTAGTGCAGATAAGTGTAAGTGTAAGTGTGTGTGTGTGTATGTGTGTATTGAGTAGGAGAATGATGAGGAAGGGACGTTCGCGTTCGGTCCGTAGCCCGTTTGTTAGGGTACTGTTCTAGTACTCGCCAGTCGATGATCGAAGAAACCTCGGAAAACCCCCTACCAGAGCAGCCGTCCGCTAGAATTCTCCAAACAGCGGCTGTAATCGATTAACTACCTAGTTAGACTGGAAAATCCACCACCATCGGGAAGGAAACCCGAGGATCTCCCGTCAGAGTGGCTGCAGCGACAGTGGCTCCGAGCTCGCTCAGCCGGAGGGTGGTGCGGGGGCGGCAGTGCGTGCGGAGGGGCGGTTTGCGGCCGAGGACACGAAAGCGCCGCCGCACCGCCGCATTCCGCGCGGCCGTCAGGGGGCGTTTTTGCCCGGAGCGCGAACGAGGGCGCGCGCCCACGCGCGGGGATCAGTGTCCCGCGGCTCCTCGTTCGCGTTGCGTCCCCGGAAGAGGACGCGACACGACGACTGCTGCTTACAGACCGCTCTTACGAGGGAATCCGTGATTAGAAAAACTAAATTGGAATCACAAAAACAAAGAATGAAGTTTAAATCATTTAAATTACTAATAATTTACCGCTAGATTTTAATATTTCTAGAAATGCAACGGAATTGGATGTGTGCTTCCTTCACTATTCCTGTTTCCGCGTGCGTCAACTGTCGTTCGCGCATGTGTTTATCACGGGAGGTGGCGGTGTTCTTCCCCGCAGGAGAGCGAGAACCAGAATCAATCTATCCGTCGGGCTGGGGGGTGTCTCCCTAACAAGGTATCTTCCACTAGCGGGGAACCACGATAGCCGGCACGAGCTGCAAGCTCCCAACTAGGCCCCTGACATGTGTGGTAGTGTAGAGTATGTATGTGTGTGTGTATATGTAACGAGTGAGGATAGGACATAGAAGAGGAAGGAAACATCGTGTGCATTGTTTCGGCTTTCGTCTCGTGTTGATTGGAGACACAACGGAAAATGCCGATCGGTGCAGCCAGCCGCTGGAGTTCTCTTTCAGACAGCTGCTGGATTCGATCTACTAGCTATGTAGCTAGTATCGAAAATCATGACTTGCACGTCAAAATCTCCTGCTCGGATACACTGGTGTGGCATCAGCTGAGCTACCTCGGCCGATGGGGTGGACATGTAAACATCATGTTTCAACGGAATTTTAAATTATTTGAAAGAAACTTTCTATTACAATTCTAAATTGTTGGAATACTAGATGATATATGACAATTTAAAATTAATAGTTTATTCCTTCTTATCCCAATGATTCTTTTTCGTTTTAAAAAAAGGTATTTTTTAAAGTATTGAATCGTTTTTGAAGTACAAATAATATGATCCTTAATGTGAAACGTTAAATGCGAAAACAAGATTCCTGGAGGGTACCCATTCGCTTGGTTGTTGATGCGTTGGGTTGTCGGGTATTGCCCGACTGCATCCCGCAGGCAGTTTTCCCTCACCCTCGCTTCCCACCTTCCCTCTCCCAGCTAATGCCCTTTTTCGTTCCGTTACCTGAGACGGCGTAGCCTTCAATCTGTTTCGGCCATCCCGTGTTTCGAGAGGAATACCATTTTTTGTTAAGTTTGCATTTAAAACGTAGCACAAAAAGATGTTCACGTACATGTCTAGAGAAAACCTCTAACACAGGTGAACTTATCAAAAGCTTCGGAAATATGTAGTATTATGTTAAGTCAGCGAGGTAAGAAGACGCCTGTTGTACGAGGTTTCAAGTGGTGGTTTTCAACGTTCGCAGTGCTCCAAAAGGACGTACAAATATTTCTTGAAAACAGAGAGAAGTGGATAAATTATCCATGAATGTGATTCTAAGGAGACCACGTGGAACGTAGATATCAATCATACTGTTGGAGAAAAACAGATCAGGGTGGAGTCGGAGTGGAGTTTTGGGGAAGTAGGCAGGCGCCTTAGGAAATGTTGACCGCAGGGTGAAGTCGGGGGGGGGGGGTCATGTCGTCACTGGTCAGCGCGCCCGGGTCGCAGGTCGCCGCTCCTGACCTTCCGTTCCATTCCACTCGGCCGTGACGACCGCGGGTTCTGGCCCGGGGCCCGTCTCGATGCCTATCAGCCTCGCCCGCTGCAAAACTGCCATTATACAACATGTGTGAGCGCCTTTTTTCTGCTCGCGGCGCAGATTCCTAGAAGAGACTTGTAAAAGTATATGGCCACGGTTTCGGAATCGTTAGCTTTATGGCACCTGCACAGCCTTCTCGACCGTGTAAGTTTTCTTTTTGGGCTCGTTTTTATTTTTCGACAAAATTAGCTCGCGCGGTGGCCGGTGCAAATGAAGCGCGGCGACGCGCCCGCCCGCCCGCCCCGGGGGTGGCGCTCATTAGGGCCCGGGCGGCGCGGGGCGGTGCGGTCGCGAGGACGCGGGTGCGGTGGGGGCGGCGGCCCTTTTCCAGGAGGGCCCTCGCGCGGCTGCCCTTTGAATGGAGTCGCAGCTCTCCCGAGATCGTTAGGACGAGCAATAAACATATTTTGTTGATATTTTTATTATATTCCTAGTTGGAGCTGCTGTTAGATACCTATCTGCTGGCTAGTTGAATCTCATTCCGACTGAGACATCGACAATTACTTCCGACAACGTACGCTCCTAGAAGAGTTGTTCTCCGCCTCGTTAGGATTCCGAAGAAGAAGAAAACAATTTCATTTGGCTCTTCTAAGAAGGAGTATTTACGTATGTTACTTTCGCCAAAGCAATTAGTGCACCATGCCATCGCAGGTAATGATGTCAGATATACGTACATAATATAAATAACAACGAAATTGGTAATTATATCTGCTATGCGACCCTTGGCTAAACCATTTTTAATAATAATGTTAACATAATCAACGCCAAATTTAGCTGACAAATTGTAAGAATATTTTAAACATCTTGCGGAACATTGTTGTGGTTGAAACTGCCCCCGTGCTGTTTGGAGCGATCCGCACGTGACGAACCGCGCTGCGCTGCAGTGTCCTGCCACTTGCTGTGCGCCCGCCGCCACGTGTCTTCGCTGGAGGTCGTACCCCCATCCGGCGCGCTGGGGCAGGGCGGAAGTCGTAAAAAGAACATTTATGAATGTTTTGGGTACAGCGGCGAAAGCGAGAGGGCGCGAGCGCGCAGGCGCAGGTCGCCGCTCCTCGCCTCGCGCGCGGCGGCCCGGGGTTCGACTCCCCATTTAGCCTGGATTGGTGCGTACGGTGAATGACGAGCATTGATAGTAACTCAAATGTTTCTGATAGTGTTATCTTAATTTAATATTCATTATTAAATTGCCGCGTTATATCGCTCAAGGCATCAATGCATGTCACTGCAGTGACTCTGACCCAGGTCCTCAAGATCAGGTCCTCACTGCAGTAGGATTTTCGACAATAGCTAGATAGAATTAAACCTATGTCTGAAGAATAATTCAAACGACCGGCTGCTCTGATCGGTAGTTTGCCGTGTTTTCTCCGATCAACACAGGGCGAATGCGGGAACAGTACTATAAACAAACGGGTCGCGGACTGCGCGCGATCTTTCCTTCCCCTTCCTATCCTCGCCCCTTACTTACTCACCATACATGCACTCCTCTACCACACACATTCGAGAGCTTGGAGCTTCTCCGCACCCCGCTAATGGGAAATACGTAGTTGAAGAAAACTTCGCAATTTGACATGGAGGATCTCGTCTTTCAGCGCCACTTAACGCGATTAAAATGCACTATACTTACGACAATGAGCTTAGCGGTTGACTTGCCTGAACATGACATTAAATTAGTTGGCATGGTTCATCTTGTTTTTTTTATTAACTATTATCTAGAATCTATTCCTACATACTTGTTTAGGAAAAATTGAGACGTATTGAGTCAGTCATTCTTCAGTTTATCGTTGCTTTCCTGATCTATAAAAGTATACGAAACAAGTGAAATCATATACAGCAAACGAGTGCAATTTAAACAAGCTCACGAATCAGTTATATCCCCAAAAAACATTACGAGGTTCCCCATATTCGGAAATGCAATACCACACGCGTTGAAACTTGATTAGAGATATATGTAATGACTTGCTGAGGTACCACAAAAAACGAAGTGAGACACAGATTGTTACTTAGATAAGCGCATCTCGCCGAACACGTATACACGACCGATTGTTTTCGACCCCCAACCTCCGATTGCAGGCGCGGCAGCAAATGTAATAATGTGATACCTGCCCACTCACTAATGCGAGCGCCCGGTGTGTAATAAACGCGCCGCGCGGACAAACCTGCTTCCGATTTAATGGAAGGGGAGAGAATATGGCGTATGGGAGAGAATGGGGGTAAACCAGAAGGCCCGGATTTGAGTCCTGGTCGGGACAACCAATTCTTTGAACAAATTTAATTATTAAAGCGCATTGTTACTCAGTAACGTGGTCACAATGTGGATTTTCTTATAATTTCTTTACGATTGCGGAATATATTCTCCGAGTGTAATTGCCAACAAGGTGAGGGGATGGTGACAATTATACACAGAAGGGGAGAGAAGACAAATGGAACTCACGCCGTCTTTGCCCTCAGTTTCCCAGTCAGGAAGTCGAGAAGACCTCCCGTAATCGCATATCCTTCATTAATTGAGAAGTTCGCTGCCGCACGAAACGAAGTCACCCAAACGGCTAACCCTGATGAATGATGCTCAATGAAGATATTATGACGTTGTGAGAGTAATGGCTCTTGATAACAAGAGCTAGTACTTCGTAAATGGACATAAAGTTTCGGAGGCAGGTCGAAAAAGATTGATGATACCGGAGTTAACGGAATTGAAAAAACGAAAATGAAAAAAGATTGCTGTCGTAGCTGTGACTAGTATATAGTAAACGATAAAAGCGACTGGCTGAAGAGGAGTGCGAACCAGAAGCAGAGAACGGCGCGGGGAGGGGAGGGGAAGGGGAGCGAGCAGGTCGACTCGCAAGTGCGGGGGCGGGCGCGGCGTGTTGTGACGACGCTGCGAACACGGGGCGGCGGGCGATGTTATCCCGGGGCCGTCGGGGGCGGCTGCGCCCCGCCCTGTCGGTGTCGCGGGCGATAACATCTGTCATTACGCGGCTTCGGCAGCTTCCCTTCCGCGCGGGGGTGCGCTCCACCCCCGCCCCCGCCCCCGCCTCAGGTGGCTCAGGGCATCAACGCATGGTAGTGTACTGCCCCTGACAGGGAGGCCCGGCGGTTCAAATCTCGACGGTGGCCGCGCTTTCGCCACTAGCTATACAGCTAGGACGAATTCAGCCGCAGGTTGGACCAGGCAAAGGCAGGAGCAGTCCCATAACAATCGGGCGCCGAAGTACACTTCAGGTATCGGGGTTGACCGCGGGTGTTAGTTCCTTCCTCTTCCTAGTCCTATCCTCACCCGTTACATTCAGATGCATATCACTACCGCACATGCCGGGAGACCAGTCGGACGCTTAGAGCTTGTCCGGGCTGGGGCAGTGCCCCGCTGGTGGGAGATACCTGGTTGGGGAAAACATCGCTAGCTGAAGTGTACTTCGGCGCTGGATTTCGCCATCCAACGGGGATATCATCGCTACCTACCACGATACGTAATACACTACGCTTACGGGACGAACAACTTTATCTGAAATCAAGCCACCCCTCCCCGTCACCACAAGGGCTACCAAAGCACGCAATCATCTCACTCAGTTGCAACATAATTTCGCGTTTGCAAGCCCGTGATTTCGTATTCTCCACATTGCAGCACGTACTGCTATCGATATTTCAATTACTTTTTTGAGTAAGTTTTATTTTTACTCTTTGAGGCAGAATGTTCGTTGTGTAAAATATGCTGAAATAAATGTAGAGCAATACCTGAAATTAGTTTTTTCCTTGCCTACCAGCTGGTCATTCAAGGTCTTTCTTTCGTTGTTTTGTTGCAAGTATTAAAAGTACACTTCGTGTATTTTCATGCAGGCCATGTGTGTGTCCACGAAGGTGTGTGTTTAAGGCCGGACGTTATCTGTTGCGTGCAAGCTGAAGGCTTTGCGGTTATGTGGAGAGCGGTTAACCAAGATAAAATGATAACTATTCCAGCCAAAATAAGCAGCGACAATGCTTGGACATAAAAGCAGTAACTCGTGTAAGCTTAGACTTTCGTCGAGTCTTGTAAATCGACGTGCTGGGAGTCTCCGGGCCGTGCGTTTGGGTTTCGACGCGACAAGTGCGGATCTTCGCCAATCCGAGGAGCCACCGGTGACTCGTGGCCAGCTGCCCCGGAACCGGACACAGGAACCGGTCGGCCGCGTCGCGCCACAGCTGCCTCAGTTGGCGCCCCCCCCTCCGAACACTCCACTCGGCCTCACCTCACGCTCGCATTCCGCCGCCTGCCCGCTCATCTCAGTCGCCCCTCCGCCCCGCGACCGATTCGTCGGCCGTTGCCGCCTTGTGTCTCGACAAATGGTTTATCTTTTCTCTCTCACTCTCCTCTCTCTCCCCTCTCTCGCTTCCCCTCTCTCCTCTCTCTTCCCTCTCTCTCTCCCTCCTCTCTCCCTCTCGTCCTCCCTCTCTTCTCCCTCCTCATCCCTCTCTCTCCCTTCTTCCCTCTCTCTCCCTCTCTCTCCCTCTCTCTTCCCTCTCCTCTCCTCCTCTCCCTCTTCTCTCTCCTCTCTCTCCTCTCTCCTCCTCCTTCTTCCTCCTCTCTTTCTTTTCTATTCTTCTCTTTGTCTCATGTTTACGTCTTTCTTCTTGTTAGATCTATTTGGTTCGTTCTCCTTTACTCATTTTATATCTTCTCCTTTCCTCATTTTTCCTCTCTCTTTCCTCTCTCTTTCCTCTTCTCCTCCCTCCTCCCCTCTCTCTCTCCCTCCCTCCCCCCTCTCTCTCTCCCCTCATCACCTTCACTATCTTTTTTACCATTCTTTATATTGCCTCACTTTCTTCTCATTGCCTTGACAATTTGAATTTGTCACTAGAGCCTGTGTTGCGTAGCATGCTCACTTGTTGGATGTCAATTATTTATTTTATTAATCATTAATTGTTGAGCATGCAGTATATCCTCCAATAAAAATAATTATTGGTACTTGAGCGGTGTACTTTATTAATATTCTAATCTCTAGTAACCCCTTAATGTTCGTATGTTTGTTGCAATTTATGGGTTTGATATACTATCCTTTTTTGTAATTCTCTAGTTCTAAACTCCATGTTGGCAACTAACTGAGCTTGCTTCATATATTTACCACATACCTTAAATTCTGTGTCTAAATATTATTATGGATAAACTAGAATTAACTAGTTAAAGTAATATTGGGTGGTTAACTTTTTAAATTTTCTTTTATGAGTTGTTGTTGTTTTTAAATTCGGGTATTAGAATACAAGAAAAGGTTCGTTTAATAATAAAACTGAACTGCGAAGGTATTGCCTTAGCCCTTTGCAAAGAGCCCTCGTGACAAACACGACGCCCCCGACGCCTTGGCGCGAACGCTGACCGCTGCCCGCGTGTCGCCAGCCGCTCGAGCCATCTGCGACCTCTCCGCACATTAGCGGGGCGATGGCGGTAAACGCTTGCGCCGCCACCACCGCCACCACCGCCGGCGACCACCGCCTTCGTGATACGCGCCGCGCTCTGCATGCGAATTATGCCGAGATACTGTAGGCAGTTCATTAACGCGTAAACATGTGACTTCCGCGGCCCAGACGCTATCGAGCCGCTGCTTTCCGATATTCCGTCGTCCTGAACTGGTATACGAAGGTCGATGACACCCCACATCTGCTCAGTCTTCACACATTATTTCTCAATTCAAAACTTGAGGCCCAGCTCGCGGAGGTTGTCGAGGCCAGCTGTACCCGCATGCTCGTTCATGTTGGGCCGTTATCCGTTTAGTTACGACCCCCCCCTTCCACAATTACACTTCGAGGCTCCTTTAAAACGCGCAGCTATCGGTTTGTTCCATCGTCGCGACATCCTGCACGATACATTTCTGTGAGCATTCCCCAATTAGTATACTTCAACTGTCCCGCCCAGTCCACAAAAGACCATTAAGAATTGGTGCATAAACATCACTATACCCTAATACGCGTCGCAATCCAGAGGTTTCTAGGGAGAACGTAGGGTCAGGACGGCGTCACGGTTATTAATTCATACTCAGGGTTGATTTAATATCTCCCATCTTGTGCGCTGGGCAATATTTAGACAACGAACCTCCCCTGTTACCATCTGACGTAGCGGGGAAAGTGCGGCTTCGTGGGCAGCTTTGACTCGTAAGTTGCGCGCCGCGCCCCGCCCCCGCCCCCGCCGCCCGCCCCGCCGCGCACCGCCCCTGCCCCCGCCCCCCCCCCGCCGCCGCCCCCGCCACCCCCCCACCGCCACCGCACCGCCACGGCCACCGCCACCCGGCCACCGCACCGGCCACCGCGGCCCCGCCACCGGCCCGCGCCACCGCCACCGCCACCGCCACCGCCCCCACCGCCGCCACCGCCGCCGCCTCCGGCCCCGCCGCCACGCCCGCGGCGCCGCGCCGGGCGACCACCCCCTCGTGCCCCCGGCACGTGCAATTACGCCCGGCTTAATTACGCCGCTACAGCGAAGGGGAGGTCCGATGCTGCGGCGATAGACACCCCCTTGTTATCTGACGCGCCGTGCGCCGGCGACCGCCCCCGCGCAGCCCCTCCCCTGCCTGTTGTCCACTCGCAGAGCTTGTGACTCCTGTGTTAGGTAAGGGTGGAGGTGCTACGAGGGGGAATCGCAGTCCAATCGGAAAATACACTTCCTTTTATCACGGTTACTCTTGTAGTTTTTCGAGTCCCGGACGAGAAAAAAACTTCTTTGGTCATTAACACACACACATGTACTCACTGATTTTAAACCATTTACTACACTAATGCATTTTCAAAAAGGAAGCAACAGAAATAGCTAATTATAAAAAATCTTATACAACACTTTGGATACTTCTCCGATGCATTTGCACAGAGCTCCGATGAAAAAGTCGATTTTTCCTCGCTTGTGGCTGTGTGAATAATGCAAAAGAGGGAGTCGTAATGAAACGAAATATCCGGACCTGCCAGCGGCCGCAGGGAGGGCGACGTGACGGATGGCTGCCTTCGCGCTACACCTTTCTTGGTCCTCTTTCACATGCAACTTCTTTTCGCAATTCTTGTCCCAATCGTCACCTTTTATCTAGAGACACAATTAAGGTACCAAACCATATGCCGCAGAATATCAGCTCTGGAAGAATCTAGGAATTCTTGTTCGAAACCAGCTGAAATCCACAAACGTTCATTGCTAGTAACCTACACCATTGTAAGATAATTGACAAAATCGTACTCTTATAGCTTTTCGTTGCAGAAATAATAATAATAATAATAATAATAGTAATAATAATAATAATTATAATAAATTACTAACAAATCACCAACAACTAGTAACAAACACAAACCATATTTCAGATAACTTTCTTGATTACCTTTCATTCCACAGTGCCTCAAGCACATTTCTGTTAGTGCCATCAGCATAATCTTATTAATAATTCAATACTACAGGCGATACATAAGTGTTTTTAAAACAATGAAATAAGTACATGATCAAAATCTTATTCTTATTACATCCTGAAGTAAAACTTCCTTACCGTGAGAGAAATGTTTTTGAATAGTAAATCGCAAAAGCAACAACGCACCACAAAAACATAATTTTTTGGATTCCAGCATTATAAACGGCCTTCATCATTACAAGAAATAGTTCATAAAGTGCAATTTTATGGAACATATTGTGACGCATTTGCCATTTATAGCATCAATACTTGCGTCATCACACATTCAGCCTATCGCAGCGAGAGAACCGGCGGTAGTGCAAACAGCTGACCATCGTTTATTTGCACACATGTTAGATATCGTGACGTCACAATAAATTTGTTTTTAAAAATTAACTTTCATTGTGTATTAAAGGTATAATGTTATTATTAAAAAAAATGACTTATACAACTTGTTTTTAATGTTGCTTTATTGCATTCATAAAAATTTGAAAACTCGCTCATAACAACGCTCGTTTTCGAAATAAACTCACGCACCGCGAGTTGCTCATTGTGGACCCTCACTTTCTCCTGTGCAGGCGGGATTTTAGTTTCATGAAACGGGTACAATGGCTTCAGCTGCTAGAGGAGAGACTTTTTTTTTATGTTTTAGTGCCAATTTCATTTTTCGGTTCATATGTATGCACTTTGGCATGATTTTTTTCTAACGCTAAGTAATGTTTTTTTTCATTTCCTCTTTCACGCATCATTAATACATTTTACATTATGCATATAACCTGTCATACATCCCACTGACTCTCATTCATTGGCTCAGGGGCTGAAAGATGAGAAGCGCAGCCCGGCCCGTAGGCATCTTGCCTCTCGCCCCTCGCCTCTCGCCTCTCGCCTCTCGCCACTTGCCTCTAGCATCTAGCCTCTAACCTCTCGCCTCTACCCTCTCGCCTCTCGCCTCTAGCCTCTCGCCTCTCGCCTCTAGCCTCTAGCCTCTAGCCTCTCGCCTCTCGCCTCTCGCCTCTCGCCTCTCGCCTCTCGCCTCTCGCCACTCGCCTCTTGCCGCATCGCGGGCTGCGAGCCGCCACTTAACGTCCTCGGAAAGTGGAGGCGGCCACAATTAGCCGCTCTTATCGCTTATGCTTATCAACGCATCATGCGGGTGGCCGCCGCGCCGCGCACTTTTGTTACGAAAATTTCGTGGCTTTTAGCGGCGAGCGGCGCACTCGCTTTCACGGGTCGCGGGGAGCGAATGTCTCCATCCCCCCCCCGCTTCCGCCAGATGGATCTCGTCCGTGCTTTTGTTCTTTACGCTTCCTGTTCGCCATACTCCATGACGAGATCAGCGAAATAACGCTACATATGACGGGGCTGATGGCTATATCCCAAGTGCGCCTGGCAGGGAGTTATCGTATTTTGTTAGTGAAAAGGAAACCAGCATGGATGTGGCTGGGAAGTAAAAACTGATACGGTCGGCTATTAAAAGCGCGATGCACGTGTATTAAGCTACTTGTATATTTTTGCAGCTGCCGGGCACTATGCGGGCGAATTCGTGTTTCCGCCAGCGACTTCTTGTATTACACTCCCAGGTATACTTTGATGGAATCACGTCATATTACTTCCAAGCAAACGAAAACATGGAATTAATTTTAAAACCGAAGTTGAATGGCACGTTAATCATAATAAGCACTCAAATCATCTTATTATAAATGCACGAAGTTCTGTCAGGAGACTTGCAATTTGTTATTAGAACGCTTTTCTATTTTTTATTTTTATTTTTAAGTTTTTTCTGTTTTACTTTTCTTTTTATGACTTTTTTCTTTACGTTTTTTACTTTATACTTTTGCATAATTCAGAAATAAAATTTCTGTTATTTGTTTTATATGATGGAAATAATCGATGTCCTTTATTTAGGTTTACAGTGTGTAAAATTGTTTAAATTTTGATACCATATTTTATTTGGGTTGTATATTATTATATTTTAAGGTTTTTTAAAACGCCTAACAAACAAACGATTTTTTTGTATGAACGCATAAGTATACAATAATAATAATAATAATAATAATAGATGATCGTCATAATTATATATAATACCTTTACTCGTAAAGGATGAGTTCGACATCGAGAAGTGTATATCACATAATGGCAGAAATAAATATTAAATTTGTTGGCAGAAGAAATTAAAGCCTTCAGGATTTTTATATTAATGATAGAATATCAATACAAAGATTGTATGTATTGTCATCAATGGTACAAAAGAGAGTTGTTCTCAACATGTTATGAAACATTTCGAAATTGGGTTTCAAAGATTTGCAGAACTCCGTCGTTCGGCGAGCCGTCCCCAAGGCTTGATCTGAGGTTTCGACTATCCTACCGTGGTTTCCTAGGGCAGAAGTGGCCTCACTGCTTCACATGGTGGGCCGCGGAAGCCTCAATTCCAGGGTTGACCTGTTGCCAATACGTCCAGTGAAATTCTTGTCCTGTGGTGCCGATTCATTTGCACGGTGCTTCGACGCGAGGTTGTAAGTAATTGAATGAATTGAATTGATTGCTTATTTTACGTGTCGAGACTCGGGCTAGTCTGAAGTCGCTTCTCTGTGAACAGCAAAGGTTTCGCAACGGCTTTCACCAATAGCAAGGAAGGAGGATTCTTGGGGGAGAAACAAGGCAATTGGAATTTTAGCTCAGAGGCTAGTCACTAATATGATAAGAATCTTTTTACATGCAAGTAATCTACTAACATGGGACAGCCGGCTTTACTTCCCCTCAGAAGGAAGGCGTACGAAGGATTTTTTCGGCCATAAAAATCCACGGCTTAGTTCGGGTTTGAAGCCACTAACCGTTTCGCCATCGTCGCCGACAGACGGCTGCGTGTGGATTCGCGAGAGCGCTGCGGGGGCACAACGCGACCGCGCCAGCCAAACGGGCTGTGTCTCGGGTAACGCCTTCGCAACGCGACCAACCATGTGAGCCTAGTGTCGGTGTTCGCAACGGTAATTGTGACGAGAAGAGCGGCGGAGGAGGAATTCTTGGCGTAGGCTACGACGAAGTTCGTTTCAGCCGCGGCGACGGTGGCGCGGACTGGCGCACCTGCAGGCGACGCCTAATTACGCAGGTGGCGGCGGCGCGCGGGCGCGGAGTTCGATCCCCGCGGGGGCCGCCCCGGCCGCCTCCGACGCTGCCGTTCGTCCTCCGCGAGACATAACTCCACGCTCAGGGGTGCACAGACCGCCCTCCGATGCCACACAAGGAAAAGGCCTTCGGGAGACGCGAACAACCGCAGGAGGGCAAGCATTGCAACCAACGTAAGTGGCTCAGGGCGTCAGTTGATGTTTATACAGAGCCTCAGTCCAGAAAGTCCTAGTATTCCATTCCTGACGATGGCAAGATTTTCGACACTAGCTTGAGAGCTCGACGGAATTCAGCCGCTGCCTGAAGGAGTGTTCAAGCGGCCGTCTCCACTGGTCGGTATTTTTCCGTGATTTCTGCGATCAACACCAGGCGAATGTCGGAATAATACCCTGACAAATGGGCCGAAGATCGCGCGCGACCTTTCATATCTCTTCCTTGTCCTATCCTCTCGCCTTACACACACACACTAACACGCACTACACAAGAACAGATGCCGAGAAGCTTAGAGCGTGTCACGGCTGGGGCGGTGCCCCGCCGGTGGAAAATAGCTGTTTGGGGAAAACTCCGGTAGCCGACGGTAGGTCGGCGCCGGATCTCGTCGTACAGCTGAGGCAGATCACTGCCTCCTCCCGCGATAAAGCATGGACTGCACATACTGGACTAACGAGCTCAGTTGTTATTGCGCACGGAAGCACTAATCAATCAAGCACAGATTTACAGCAGATTTGCGCTGCAGAGAAAAGTCATTTGGGTATTGAAAACGATTATCAGTTCCTCATAGCCATTGTTTAGACGTACTGTAAAGCATATAGCTGCGGTGGCAATCGCTCTGTGTGCAATGATTGTGAGTTCCAATCGCACGGCATGAATGTGTTCACCACTGTTTGTGACGTGGAAGGGATTGGCAAACAACTAAGCACAGTCTGTGTAGAAAGTGAGTGGACACTTCGGTATTTTCTGTGTTTTATGGCTGTGGAAACTGTGCTGTAGGAGTTGGCAGCAATAAGATACAACAATATTGACAACCAAAAGGTTTTTTCTTTATTGTCACAAAAACAATTTCCCAAAACTGAACCAATACCCCAGTTCTAATGAAAACAAACACTCCGTTGGAATGCAATGCAAAATTCTTTGGTCATAGAAAATATGTTTTATACAACAGCATTATTTCAATATTTTGAAGGATCGCCCTTTCTACGTTCAACAGCCTGTGAGACATTGATTTCACAAATTTGTGGCATATTAAGATAGAAATGCTGCTATAGTTTTCTTCTAATACCCTATCGACAACTTGTTGGTTTGCAATTTTCCTTTTTCGACTGTGTGTTTCCAGGTTGCTCCTTAAATGTTTAAAAGCTTTTAGAGCCGTTAATGACGAACGGCGTGTTCAAAAGTTCGGTGCATTATTCAGTATTCAAAGTTTTGTATTTAGAGCGATATGCTTAGGTACGGAGCTGAAAATGCCGCTTTCCAATTTCATTTTAACTGCGCTAGATAGCAAATTCCGCTTTATAATATCAGAATACATGCATTGTATCATTACTTCATGCAAAAATATAATTAACTCTCATCACTGGCACTCATAAGTTCCCAAGCGGGCACCGAATCACCGCCGTGTTTGACGGTGGGAATTTAGTTTCAACTCTGTATTTTTTTTTCTTCAAAAACGTCCAACACCTGACCCAAAAATGAAGAATGTACTCTCGTCTGAAAATACAATCTTTCTCCAAATGTCGCACCTAAAATCTACACGCATTGGAGGTAATAATATGCGCTTCTGCCTCTTCGCATTGCTCACCCAAAACTTCTTTGGGGCAATGCGTCTGTTGTAGGCATTGCGTCGCAGCACTTTAAGCGCAGAGCCAGGTGAAACTTCCCGCTCTCCAGGAGTTCTGCCCCAAGGCCGGGACACTGGGCCATGAATAGACTTGTTTGTATGTGCTCTTGACTGTACGGAAGACGCCGTTTAGAAGTTTGAATCATTTTATCTCAGTGTTCCTCAAGGCTGGTCCGGTGGTCAAGACATGCAGCAGTATTGTCCACTTGTCGCCTGAAGATTTCTTGCAGTGAAGAAATCCGTCGTGGAGGTCCAATTGATCGTCGAGTTTCGTTTGTGTGTTGAACGGAAATAAGAAAACGTATGCTCCAAGTTGCGAAACTTAGGACGTAAATCGTCGATACAAAATGCAACGTGGCGAGAAAACGTAATTCTTTGTTCGTAGTTGGGCGTGACAGCAATGGACTGTTTTTGTCTGGATTCGGTGAAATATCCGAAGACAAGGTATAAACTTGTAGTGCTGTAACAGCACTGCGGATAGTCTGATAATTCAACATTCTGTAGTCACTACATGGATGCGGAGCAAAGGAATGTTTTGACCATGTGGAGAGGTGATGAAGTTCTGTCGGAGCTATTCCTTCCTTCTTCTCAGCGGCGAATTCGAGTTGAACTGCACGGAGTCGATTTGGTTCTAAACGGCCAGGTCGACCGGCGACCAACGCCCGACCAAGCATAGTTTAAATAAGGTGGACAGTGACATGTGTAATATGACACATGTTGTTCTGAGGGGTTTGTCTAAGTCCAGAAATGTACAAAGTAACGGCTTTAAATGGTCGCTTCACTGTTAACGTTTTACACCCAAGAGACGTGTTGCGTGTCTGATGCAAGGTGCAGAACTGAACATTTAAGTAACAAGAGGCACAGTCCGGTAGAAGACTGTAATACTCTATCAACACCAGTAATTGAAACGTGCACATCTGCAATCGCAAATTTCCAAGTACAATCTCTTCGATGAATGATGTTCAGTGTAAATGAAATGTGACGGTATGCACAAAATATTTTACCTTTGGCAGAAGTTAGGTCTGACATGACAAGGCTGAGCCGGTGTCGAGAATGAACGTCAAAAGGCAAAACGTTGGCAACTAGTATTACGATATTACGATAATCGTTTGTTGACGAAGAGGATTATATTAAATGTTTTCTTCATAAGAACCTAGCGGGATACTTCTTTTAGGTATTTCAAATATAAACAGGATGTAACGAAAAATGGATAACTTTCGTGACCAAGTTTAGCCAAAAAAAACAGAATTATTTCTAGTTCTCACCATTTCTTAGGAAAGTTCTTCAATTTGAGATTGTAATTTTTCAGTTATTGTATATACTATTGTCGAAGTAGACTTTGAAGACGATGGTTCAGCTGCTTTTGATACAGTCATATTTGCGTGACATTGCAGTAATGCTTACAATTGGTCGGTAGAGTTTGTGCTCATGTAGTTCGTAAGAGATCATTCTGTATGTACATGTTAGCTAATAATGGGCGCAAATGACATAAAAATTGAGTTGGTATTCAGTCTCCTAATTCTTCATTATACAGCAATTGGCTCTTTTGACGTTTGTCGTATAAAGATAAAAAATATGATGATTTCGCGTTTTAAAATATCGTATTTCTTATTTTCCTGTCGGTTAGCAATGAGGTTTACTTCCTGTGCTATCCGGTGGTCTAAATTAGATAAAATGTTATAAACGTTCGGGGACTCGGCGATAAGCGACACCCACGCAAATTACGCCACTGCATAAGCGAATCATAAAGACGCTTGGTTGGCCAAAAGTCGGTCGAGGAAGGCGAGATATTATTACGGCATTACCGAACTGTCTGTTGTCGCAGAAGCGTCATCGTTGCCACTTGGATTGGGAATTTTTGAACTGCCATCTACTTTAAAACCTGTGTCCTTTTTTCTCGATGGCTGGCTTTGAAGCCTTTATAAATAATGCAACTTTTTCGAATTCTTCGTTATTAACAAGTGTTGAGGTCATCAATTGTGAGCAGAAACCTACCTCTTTGTAATGAATATAATAATTAACAGCGTATACATGATTTATGTTTTTTATAGAAGAAATTCCATTTAAACAAAGGCTATTGCAATAGACACTTAAATTATCGAGCATTACAAACGCGTGCACTTTTCAACAATCAACTGAGATGTCTTCAACAAAAACAATGCTCTTTTTTGTCATTGTAATCGCTTTGTAATCTTAGCTTAACTATTTGCTACGCTATAGTAGCTGTGTGATGGCGACAGCTACAGTGACCAAGGTACGCTAAAGGTTTCGGTAGTGTTGTCTTGAGTTACCGTTGCGATGTTTATGACGTTCATTTACTCAAGACTTTCATTCCATCAACATTCTCGCAGTGTAAGGAAACTGTCATTTAAGATACCGCCACCAATTTAGCACGTCTTCCGTAAACATTCTTTGTTTCCACGCGAGTTTCGTCACTCCAAATGAGAACTGAGAAAATTTCTCACCTGGCGTATCAGCGCCATCTGCCGTTGAGAGCGAGGCGCCGCTCGGGCAGCGTGGCTGAGGGGTCGAAGCGCTGGCGGCGTCAACAGCCCCCCTCGCCCCGCCCCCCGCTCCAGTTCGCACTGCCACCTCCCAGGAAACGGGCTTTCCAACCAAAGTATCCAACAAATTATTTGCTGTAATAATCGTGAATTTTAATATTGGCTTAGTGGTAGGTTGTCGTTGGTTTTCCAAATAAATTATTCAGAGCCTTTGACAACAATATTGTGTATTGAAATAGCAGATTTGGATGGCTTGGGCCTCAACAATCGTTTCCTAACACAAAAACATATAAAACCATTAAAACATTCAGTTAAGAACTAATATATTAATTATAAAGAATTAATTGAGACTTTGTTAATATATAGTTTTAAAGTAAAGAAATATACGTAGGTATATTTCTGTTGTTCTAAATTCGACATTGTGACGTAATCAGTAGGCACAAACTTACTACAAATGTTTTGAAGCAAATACTTCCGGCATCTTGAGATATTCTTATTAATCAAGATTTGCTTTGAAATCCATTAAATCGTTACTGCGAGTATTCAAAACGTATTTTTTTAAAGGTTGACTTTGTTTTATTTTTCTTACAATTTTTTCATTAAAGGAAACGAAAGATATATTACTTAAAAAAATTCAGAAATTTAGAGTTCACTGTATATAAATGTTATATCTCCATCCTCCTATTTTTATTAGACAAAATTCACCAACACTACCATTGCTACGTAACATCTGGCTTTATTAATGTCGGCTTTTTATGAAAATATAGAATCACGTTTCATTGCCCGCTTCCCGTTGATTTAATTTTTGCGTTAATCGCTGTATTTCATATCCCAAAGCGTAATTTCTTTCTTGTTGAAAGGCCATATATTGTCTCCAGCGCTGGCTGCGGACAATGCGCTAATCGTCCTAATTGGCAGGCGCTGGCGGCCGCGCCGCGTCCCGCGTCCTTGGGGCGCCCCGCGGCGCGGCGGATTCGGTTTCTCACGCGCCTCCACAAACTGCTTATTAATGAGCGGCGCTCAGCGTCGTAAATAGGCGGCAATGGATCGCGCGGCGCCTGCCTCGCGCAGGAGGGGCGGGAAGGGGCGGACAGGGCGGGCGCACAGGGCGGCAGGGCGGGTGGCAGGGCAGGACGGGTGTGGAGGCGGGGCAGGCCGCCGTGGGGCGGCGCGCGGCGGCACGGGGCGGGCGGGGCGGCGGGGAGGGGCGGGGAGGCGGGGAGGGCGGGGCGGCGGGAGGGCGGGGCGGGGAGGGCGGGGCGGGCGGGCGGGCGGGCGGCGGGCAGGCGAGTAGCGCGGCGCGGGCCGGGTCGGGCCCCCGTCGGGCCGAGCCGGTTGCCCGTCTGGCTTGTTTGTTTGTTTGTTCAAAGGCAGCGCGCTAACTCGACGGGGCTTGAGTCGCTTTCGCCTCGCTCTCTGCCACCCCATCCCCCACAAGACCTTTCGGCACCTTCTTCGTTACTTTGAACACACACACGTGATTTATTTGCTTCCCTCCCTTTTCTTCTCCATGCCATGGCCATTTCCGTAGCATTCTTCGTTGCTTTAATGTGTTTCAATATCTTCCTTGCCTTCTTGGGCTTCCTTACGGTCTGGTTCACAAAATTGTCAGTTAATTCAGAGTCTCTCCACCACCTCATTTCTTATGTTTCGTAGACTCATTGTCTTTATATACACGAAGAATGGATATAGTAAAATTCAGCTTTGTAAATAGAACCACTGTTAATTGAACAACTTACCTGCTTGGGTGTTAATGACTCTCCTCAACCGCACGCGTGTGTTGCGGAGAGTGCAGTGACGTTTTCCGGGCTAAGGAAAGACCAACCAAATTGTGGGCAAAGTGAAGTGCATATAGTTATATTAATGTGCAAATCACTGGGTAGTGAACGGACATATAGTAAAGCGAAGTGAAGTAAAGTAATAAGTACGAAGAACAGTTGGAGCATATTTAATATTTTTTTGTTTTTATTTAATTTTTTCTTGTTGTATTATGTTTGTTTTTCATATTTCTGTGTATTGTCTTCTAATAGTCCTTTTTTACAATTTTAATATTTTTTTATTTTTCATAATTGTACATTTTTGCTTAATAGTCATCGAGTGTACGTCATTTACCCGAATAAACTGCAATATCATTCTCCTATATACCATGTATCTCTTTGTAACATTTTTCTTCTCAATATTGTGCTCAATCCACTTCTCCCAGCAATGTTCCGCGCAGTTTCTTGTGATGAACCTTGCTGCAGTGAGGGGATGGTGAGGCATTGCCAGCTGCCCCGCTTAGACGCGACTCCCTCTGTGGGCGGATGGGGCATGAGGGTCGCAGAAGGCCTCCGCTGGCGCCGCCGCGGATGCCTCTGCCCGGCACATGCACAAGAGGCTCTAACAACAAAATCTCCCTAATTGCAAATGAAGCGCCTTCCACCTACCCTTCTTGCTTTCTTAAAAACATCTTATTCGACAACAAAGAATCATCTAGTCACTTTCTTCTGCAATGAAATTAAGCGGCATCTTTCTGGAACTTCTCTCCGTTTTTTCTCCAAAGTCATCGAGAGGATGGAAAAGATAAATGTATGCGTAAATTCTGGTAATTATCTCTGCCAGTACTTTCAACTGCAACCTCGCTGACATTCGCCCAACGTACAACTTTTCCCGCTAGCTTCCTTGCCACCTGAACTCTTCTTACTCTTCGGTCCCTTCAAAATCTGTGTGATTGTTTGTATTTGGGATTTTGGATCGATTATCTGACTTCGCCAACTAGCCAACGGTGGCTACCATGTGTAGTTTAATTTCCACGTATGTGGCGAACATGTCGTACCCTTCGCCGTAACTAGCACTCTCCCCCTGCCTGAGCTTTTCTTCGTCGCACAGCTACATAAACTGAGACCACTTTGAAGCTTCTCAAAATCCGTGGGTACAAATGTGTTGGAGGGCAGTCTCCAGTGCGTCCGACGGCGCGGCGTCGCGGCCCCCCGCGGGGGCGCCGACGCGGCGACACGGCGCGCGCGGGGGGCCCGGCCCCCTCGGCCCCCCCGACAGCGGGCGGCGCCGCTCCCCCTCCCCTCCCAGGAGGACGCCCGTCGCGGCGGGGAGCCCCGGAGCAGCGATGCAGCCTTGAGCTCCTGTCCTCCCGGCGGCCGCGGACGCGTCTCTTACGAAACGAGACTTCTTGCCCATGTTCAACACACTCATCAGAAGCGGGCTTTTTTCCGATGCTTCTACCACGTTGTTATTTCAAAAAGAATGTATTTCACCTCTGCACAATTTTTTTCTCGATAGTTGCCTAATTTCCATGACATTTATAACTACTATCTGACTCATAAACTTTACGACCTGCAAGCACAACGACGAACGAATTGCGCAGATACAAAATCAACAAAACAATACAGTTTTTCTCACATAATATCTTGATGTTTGATTTCACTTTGTAGTGGGAATGTAAATCTAAAGAAGTGTCTTAGAAAAAGTTGAACATACAACACTTTTTAAAAAAATTTCTTTCTTGCCCAATTAATTCGAAAATACTCAAAGGACTGGTTTATTTTTTTTCGAGATTAAAATTTGATATTTGAGAATCAATGAAACATGCTAAATCATAAACATTGAATAACGGAAACTAAAATACCGAAACCTGTGTTTATTTAAAATGAATACGAATATTTGACACGGACAATCGGCTTAGATGACTCAGGGCATGAATTGATGTCACTGCAGTGCCTCTGCCAGAGAGGTCCTAGGAAAGGTTCCGAAAGAAATTTTCGATACTAAGCAACTAAGCTTGATAGCTAGCTCGAATTCAGCTGCTGTTTAGAGAAGAATTCTAGCCAGTGGCTACACTGATCACTAGTTTTCCGTGGTTTCTGCGAACAATACCAGGCGAATACCGGAACCTGTACCCTAATAAACGGACCACGGATCACGCGATATCTTTCCTTCTCCTTCCTTTCTCTATCCTGAACCCCTACTTACACACACTTACACTTAGCACACGTTTTTAGACCAGTCGAGCTTGTATCGGCTGGAGCGGTGCTCTGCAGCAGGGAGACACCTGCTTGGGGAAACCCCGCTAGCTTACGTGTAGGTCGGCGCTGGATCTCGCCATCTATCTGAGGGGGAGCACCGCCAACTCCTGCGATACAATACATGCACTACACTTACGATACTAATCACCTCAGCAGTTGACGCTACCGGAAATACTAATCAATCAATCGACGGCACGGAACATCGCTCTGAATGAAAGAGGAGATCGCTTCGTAACTGAAGGTAGATGGCTCATAGTGGAGTAATATGTGAGCCCCAACAAAAACACTTTTCTCGAATGCGTCGTCGTGATTGCGCGGTTGTGCTGGCAGGGGGATGGCACGCGCCTGGCCACGGAGCCAGATAGAGACGCGAGGGCGCTCGCCTCCGCCCCCGCGCCGCGAGCGGAGCTGCTGAGTCGCCATGACGCTGCGCTTCTGGGCTAACGAGCGGCGCGCGCCGCCCCTCCCCCTCCCGCGCAGATTGAAAACGCGCGCCGCCGATGGCCCGTTGAAGGGCTGACAGCTCAGGTTTACCCACCCCCACTCACGAGCCCCGCCCCCACAGCGCTACGAATTCCCTGTTTCGCGACGCACTCATTGCAGATTCAAGCAAAGAAGAGGCAATAAGGATGTGAATTATTTCAAAGCTCAGTTCACACGCGTTATAATATCTTTCGACCCACCTACCTACTCCTTTAATTGAGGTTTGGAGCCCTTCAACCACCAATGTCACTGGTGCTCTCGTAATATAATGCGAAGACTATAGCAATTACGACGATGGGCCGAAGGATGACGGGATAACGGTGGCGAAGAGGCGCAGGAAAACAGCAGACCCCCGAGGACACCTTCCAAGAACTCCCTTGTCCACCACAAATTGCACATATATTGACGGGGATCGAACCGGCGGGCCATTTCGAAAATATGTCTTTGCCAGCAATTACACCTCGAGCCCCTTCCCCCGCACTCATTACGTCACGAAAACTAAATGGCATTTGGGAGAGAATTTGCCTCGTCAATTGCTCCTACGTTCTCTGACAAATGTAAATACGCATTTCCCACTAGTGAATTAATTATTTTAGTCGGCCTTGGTTACCCGGGTTCTTCTATTGTGAAGGATTTTAAGAAAGGGGTGCCTAGAGCCGGCTGGAGCTGTGTGAAAACGTGGATGTTTTGTCAAGTGATTTTCTTATCTCCATGAGTCACATTCGAACCATCGTCTCATTCCTGACCAATAATCTCTCTAACCTTCAATTGTCATTCCTAATATCCAAACCGTTGTATTCACAGTGGAACCGTCACATTAGTACATGCATTACTGCTAGATAATGAAAGTGTAACTCCAGCTTCACCACGTGCGTGTCGGCAAAGCAACTTCTAGTCGTTAGGCACACAGCCTGTTCTTTTACACGGTGAGGGGCCAGTGTCTCGACTTGACGGCAGTGGAATAGTGGAAAGCTGAAATTGCAGCGACTGTTCGGTCAACAACAGGCTCATTTTTAAATGTTGCTTGCAAACTATTGGAGTCATCTTTGCAAAACGATCTCGAATATAGGTCTATAATCCGTGTTTAAAATCCCGTTATAGATTAACGATGTGGTTAACAGTGTGATGGGATTTGGTGATGGTGTGGAGTGAACGAACGCACGAACATAAATACAAGCATGCCCCAGGCGGGACTCGAACCCGCGATCCTTCAATACAAGATCGCTACGGCCCTACTACCTTAACAATCCCGGCCATCTGGAAGACTTCTACTTTTCAACAGCTACAAAGTTCAATTCACACTTCTCCTACTTTCCTACACACATCTAATTTTCGGCATGTATCTTTACTGCTCTAAATGTTAACTCATGATCCAACTTTTCAAGTATTTTTCAACAATGTTAATTTTCCTGTGGCTTGGATGGTTTCTGCATAACTTCATTCAATTGTAGATATTCTGAGTACGTGTAAAGAAATAACACGTACGTATGAGTTGAGGCAAAATTCGGTATGACGCACTTTCCCATTAGAATTGCGCAAAGGGATGCACTTTCTTCCACAGCAAGCCATAATCATAATGAATGATAACCGAATATCAAAACAAATTTTAAAATAATTATGTCATTTTCACATTTGATGTATTGAAAAAAAATTAGTATTGCAATTGCGTTTAAAAGGAACTAATTGCAGGAGATAGGGACGAAGTCCCAGAAATGTTTAAGTGGAAGAGTGGAACAGAAGAAATAGAAAAGAGATAAAAAAATTGCGAAAATTATCTTGAAGTAAAAATGGGAACAGAATAATGTATTAATACACTGTAAAACACTGTAAGATAAGAAGTTCTTGTAACAACGAACCTGTCATAAAGAGACAAAATACCGCTGTGACACAAACATCGGTCATGTTTTATGACATTTGAAGAGAGGCGATATGCTTTTACTATCTCCCTATGGAGTAGAGAGAAAGTTATGTAGTGCTGCTCGCAAATACGGGGAATTTTCGGGAGAAAAACACTTATTACAAGTCTCTTTTAACAAATCCAGTTGCTAAATTACGGGGGAATATTATCTATCACGTGGTGTAGCCAAAATTCGTGACCTTGATTCAGAAAAAACGAATGAAGGCAAAACGTCTGTCCGTGTGTGAAAGACGGTAGCGGCTAAACCGTTCAGCCTATTTTCTTCAAATTAATGTTCCTCAATGGGTCTGGTTGATGTCGCGGCCCATTGAATTTGAATCCGACATTTCAGTGCTGGGGATTACTTTACATGTAATCCCTGAGCCATTTTCAAAATTTCATGAAAAGCATGATTTCTTGAAAATTAGAAAAGTTTATAATTGTTTAGGAGTCTTCTTACAACTAAAATATTAAATATAGATATTTTTCCCTAAAAGAAATCTGTTCCTTAAAGATGTATTTTGAAATAAGGTCATGTACAATTTTTCGAAAATTCAGTAAACTTCGTTTCCACTTGCCTGAAAATACGCGCGAGAAAGTCCGTATTTTGCACTAGCTTGCAGTAACGAAACACGTCTGCACGGCGGATATCTTTGGCAATAATTAAAGTTTTCAGCCGTACTGATATTTCGCCTACTTGTATTTACGATAATCCCGCAAGTTACAAAATTGTGCCACGACTCTTCGGCGTGATAAAAAAAACTCGTTCCGTTCCGCAACGACCCCGCGCGCACAACGGAATGCCCACGTCCTGTCCTCATAACGAAGTCCCTGAGCGACGCCGACGCAAGCGCGCGCGCCGCCCGGCCCCGCCCAAAAGACGGCAATCGGGCGCACCATCGCAGATCGCAAATCGCAGATCCCGCCGATAGGCGCGCTGTCGTCGCTGGGCGGGCGGGCGGGCCTTTCGCCGATGTCTATCGCGGGCGGTGTTGCACCTCGCAACGGATGCAGCGCTCCGCCCGCCCGCGTCGCAACGCAACGCCCCCTGCGGGACGGACGTGCCAAGCGCACGGCCTCCTCGATCCGCACCGCATTGTTTTCAGTCCTCGCGAAAACTTTCTTCAACAGAATAATCGGGATTCATACTTCACCTACGGCATTATACCACACACTTCACACGAGTGATCAAAACTATCTAAATGTTCAGTGTTCTGAATACCATTTTAATAAAATATATGTTATAGGAAAAATTGTCATTCAAAATGAGAAACAATTTCACATTATATACTTCTTTCTTAAAGAGGTATTAAAATTTGTTTTATGAATTAGTACATCCTTTTTTTTTTAAATGTGAGATATATGACGTTCTATTTGTACAACTTTTATCCATTTTCTGATAATTATATATCTTATTTATATACTACGGAATATATTAAGTCTAATAAGAATGTAGGATAGGTTCTATATACTTCTGTACAATAAAGAATGTGGACTATTTTGTGGAAGTTTTGTCACTGTACTCTCGTAACGAGCCATAAAACCCGCAAATTGAAACTTTTGGGAAAAAAATGATCTCCGAGAGAGGCATCAAATAGATTCACGGTGAAAAATGTTATACTTTGCAGATTATTGAATTCTTAAAAAATTAACACTTTATAGGTCATTTAATAATCGAAAATGGTTTTAACTGTAAACCTATTTTCACTTTCAAACTAATGTTTTACAAAATGTTTTGTTTTCACATATCTAATTATCGTTTTTCATGGAAGGAATTCTGCAACAATTTGTATAGCTTGATATTTTTTCTTTTTGAGCATTTTTATTTCACTAATTTTAAAAGAAGAAATGATTTGTTTTTCTTCTTCAGTTTCGAAAAATGCGGTCGCGAACTTTTTTGCACCAGAAAATTGACACAATTGACCAATATGTGGAAATGTTACGAATTGACGAAGATGTTGAAAATAGATATATTTTTAATATATTCGAATGAAAATGTTTTTTTGTTATTCAATTGCTTCATCCGATATACTGAGCCGAGTATGAGTATTGAATAAGCTCTCCAGAGATCATATTACTTCCCTAAAGTGGCATCGTTTTCCTGTTCCCAGCTCGTCTGCGTGAGTGAGTCTAAGTCTAAGTTACCTCGTAAAATTACTGCCTTTTTTTCTTTAAAAAACTCGTGCATGACCTTTTGTAAAGATCTTATCTTCAAAATAGATTTCATTGAACCAAATATGCTCTATCAACAATATTATACTTTTTCATGTTAATTCTTTGCAATACATTCGAAAATTGTCACAAAAAATTGAACGCACCAAATTTGTACCGCATATTGCTGCATATGAGAAAAAATTAAAGAAAATATTTAGAGCAGTTTTAGAGAAAATTATTGTTTAAAAATTTATCATATTTCATGAAAAAATTCGTGAAAACTACTCCTTATTTTCGACAAATTGTATGTATTTGTATATTACTTTATTTCAAGTTGTTATTTAACATCTAAATTCATTAAGAAAATAAATCTACATTAAATATTGTAGTAGTAGGAAGACACCGAAATTGTTTTAACTTTTCCAACTTTCGAAGATTTAGACATTACCCCGAAAATGAAACTTGAACAATTATCAACGTTCTTTACGCTATCTCAGGGTAAAGTTTAATAAAACAATTTGGAGTCATTTTTTGAAAAAAAAATTGAAAATTGTGAGGCTTCATATAAAATACCCCCAAAATGAAATGATGTGTTTCGAACTGGCAGGGTCCTGAGTTTGTTCAATCAAACAAGGAATATCAAGTTTTGAGAAGAACGTCTGAATGGTTCAGCCGCTAGCGTTGACCACAGACGGATAGACGGCCGTTTTGCCGTCAATCGATTTTTCGGTACCAAGGACCCACAAAAGTATTCTGACTACACGTGATGAAGGAAGTAATTTACTACAGATAGGATCAAAATTTATCCACTTTTCGATACTAGAGACTAGTTTTCTTCTGTCGAAAAATCGCCAATTTTCGCCACAGTGTTACAATACTTCCTCTTTACTACTTTCGTAATAATACAAGAAAGTAAAAGAATCTCCTGAATGGTCATAAGTGAGCGCTTGTAATCGAAACAGAAAAGTCATCAGTGGAGCTCGCCTACAGTTCATGCCACCGCTTCTTTATTTATACTACTCGTAATATATAAAACAGAGTCACTGCTCGTATCTGTTTGCTTATCCACTAAATAGATGAGAACTTGCAAATAAATTTCAATGCAGTTTTCACCATTGTGTACTTTTATGTCAGGCAGTTTTTAGTGCAGCGTATAAAGATGAGAGAGTCATAATTTTACACATTGCCATTAAAGTTATAATCAGTGTCTCCTGGATCTTTGTCTATCCTATTTATGATTGTTTTGGCAACCATAATGTGATGTGGGTGTGCGAATTTGCTGGCGAAATATTAATAAAGATTTACAAGCATTATAACAGAATTCAGGTACTTCAATTTCAACTGTGATTATTCGTTTTATTTTATAGTTATATTAGAATAAAAGTTACTCATTATTAAGTTCATATTTACATCAAGATTCAACGGTTCTAGATGAAACCATTCTTGAAATAAACATATTCATTGTTCAAAAATATCTTGAGGTCGAAAAGAAGCGAGGTGGAATATAAGTGAAAACCGTTTTACACTGTACAACACAGTATACATTTCTTTTCCTATTTAATAGATGATTATTTAAAAAAAGTAAATTTTCTTATTATAACCCAACAATTTTTAATATATTATTGGTTCAATCTTCCAAGTCCACTGATTTATTTTTCTGGATTTCTGGATGTGTCACTCCTCTCGTGCAGTAAATATGTTGGCGAGGGTCGTGTTGTTGAATGGTAATTCAATGAATAGTTATTTTTTTCTTCTTCTTCACTTCCCGGCTTTTGCCAGTGTTTGTTCCGTCCTTACAGTTTCTCTTCATCTTTTTCTTGATTTTCCCACATCTTTTCGTCTTCTTTGTACGTTATGCAAAGCTGCCTTTAGAAGTCTTATCACACATTCTCTCTACATGCTTTACCCATATTTGTTTTCAGTCTTGAGACACGTAGGAGCGTAGGAATTACTCTGTAATCGTAAAATTTAGATCGGGTTTCTGCGCTTGTTTTAATTTTTTAAGGTGTTGTGTCAGTGAATGCAAACCCTTGCAAATAAGAAACGTTTGTTGTTGCAGTGGTGATGCACAAGGACAAGGAGGACGGGCTGCACCACGAGCCAGGCGCCTTCCGCAACCGGGAGCTGGCGGCCTACGACCACGCGCTGCTCGACGGCGAGATGTTCCTGCAGGTGAGCACTGCCTTTCCATGCACACACGCAGCTCACAGTCTGCACTCTCAGTACCTCGTTGCAGCTTAATGTTGAACTAACGGATCCGGCAATGTTTCTCTATCGCGGTGCATTAAATAAATACAATTCACGTTCAAAATCAATGAAGATTATCAACCACACTTCAACTACGTTAATTAATTAATTAACTATACTTAACTACATAACATTACACTTTAAATATCATTCAATATTCAAATAATGTTGTGCATCGCTAACATCTGGTTAAGATTTGCTTTCTAGATCGCAATTTCGATGTTATTCTACATTGTGAGTCGAATAGAGGGGTGTAGTTTAACAATATATAGATGGCACTTCAACAAGGTCTTCTAGAGACCATCTCGATCGAGTAGTTTTTGCTTCTATATGCGACAGATGTTTCCTTTTATTTATATATAGTAGATGGCTTTAAAGTTTTGTAGCCTTTAATTCCTGAGTAATACATAAACGTTACTTTTCCTTATCCATTGAATTTGTAAAGGTTTTTTTAAGTCTGTTTAAATATATATTTCCAATATTTGTTTCGAATTTTGACAACATTTCTTACGTTTGCATAGTCTACAGTTCTTGAAAAGTCTGGGTAATACATGTGTTGCTCTGAAGAGGAGTTACTGAAGAGGAATATCTGTTACTTTTCATTCGAAATAAATATCTACCAATTGAATTATTGTTTGAATATTTCTTGCGCATGTCAGTCTACCAGTCGAGGACGTCGTGGTGCAAAGGTTTTCGATATTTATGACCAGTATCGAGTTCTCGTGAGAAACGATCACACATCACTAGTTCGGTTTCCTCGCAGCGAGCGGCTGACACGAGACAGACTACATCCGCAAGTCCGCGTCTCAAGTTCTCCTCCCGTTTCCAGTCTCGGGGCCGTGTTTCTGTTTGGGCAGCGGCCTCAATGAAAGGGCTGGGTGACGCACTTTGATCCTTTCCCCGGCGCATGTACGCGTTCCGCTCGGTCAATTCCGCCGCCGCCGCCGCCGCTCGCTGCGTCCCGACCGGGCGGCAGGTGGCGCGGCCGGCAACGCGGGGGAGGAGGGTGGGCACCTGGACCATAAGATCTCAGTGGAGCAATGGAAGAGCTGACGCAGATCGGACCGGGGGCGTTTTCACATTTACAGATACCGATACCGACACGATATCAGCACGGTATCGAAACCGACACGATATCGATAGGATATTTGTACGTATAACGAAACGGCCCATGTAGTTGTTGAGGTCGAGGATGGTCGGAGTTTATCAAGTTGTATTTTGCTTCGTTTGTTATGTGTGTGACGCAAAAAAAGAAATAAGTTCAGATAATTGCTCATCCAAGTATTTCATCCTCCAAATATTCAGAAACTTTCCAACAACTTCTGTCCTGACGTATTGTGATGTTATTTTCATCTGTTTTAACCAAAACACACGACTTATATTCCACCAATTCTAATAATACTCGTGTATCTATTTCGTGTTTGTAACCGGCCATTTAAGTCAGTTTCAATCCAAAAATTACACACCACTCACAAATATTATCAAAAAAATATGACAAATAGTCGTCGATACGAGTGGAGTGACTGCCATTTACCGACATACCATTACCTGTAACTACATGGAACCGATATATCGGCAAGTGTTGAAGCATCCTCATTAATTTACATGACATTAGGCGTTCACGGGCATAGTTGTCGTTAAATGTCGGTAAATGTAAAAAGCCCATTTCGACGGTCGCAGTGTCTGATTTCTAAAAGTATTTGATTGGAATAAGGGAAGAAAGCTATGGCGGAGTTAGTAAAGATGAGACGACTTGGATCGATTAACTCATTGATTATTTAGTTCACGAATTTATCATCTACTGTGATTACTGGTCCTGCAAGAGTTGTGAATGATGTAGCTCGGGAGGTAGGAATGTTTCTCCTCCGAAAGTGCGACCCGCCCCGTGCTGCCTTTCCTTCTCCAGGAGTCTCCCCAGCCGGATACGGCCCCCGCCGGGGCAAGATGCACGCGCCAGACTGGCCTTCCGACATGTTTGGTAATCTAGTGCAAGTATGTATGTATGTATGTGCGTGTATGAGAAAGGGTAGAGTGGGGGGAAAAGATGAGGAAGGAAAAATTTTGCACGGTGCGTGTTCCTGCTGGAAGCTGGTCCGGCGTTCGCCTGCTATTGATGGGACAAATCACGGAACACGGATCAGAGCAGTCAATTAAAGAACTCGATCCTCTCTGATGGTGCAATAAACTCGGAAGTTTCGACGCAAGAAGCCAATTTCTGGCACTTGAAATCAATGGTTTCCGGGACCTCTCATTAAACTGGACCGTTTGTCTAACCCTCGCCGCCACCGATGCTGGTAGCTCGTAGAGAATCAATGAACATAAATTAATATAGAATGTAAAAATGAAAGAACGAAAATAAGAACAAATGTGATGAAGATCAAACGTTTAATTTATTGGAAACACTGTAGTACAATGAAAAATGGGAAGCACCAACAATAAGACAATAAGAGGCAGAAATCTTTGGAGAGAGAGAGAACACAATGTAGAACGTGCGAGAGTGAAGAGCATGACAACCCTGATATATGAAGAAAAACGAATTGAAATGAAAAGAGGGAAAAAATAATTGATTGATTAATGATTTTGGACACATCAACTGGTAAGGTCAATAGTCCCGTAAGTGAAGTGTTTCGTGGGAAGTGATCTTCCACCACTGGCACTGACCTACCTGTCGGCTTGCGAGATTTCCCCCACAAGGTATCTCCCACCAAAAGACAAGCTGGAAGCTCCCGAGTGGTCTTAGGAAACAATAAGAATGAATCAGAAAGACGCCACGGGAAAATGGAAAGGAACTGAAATAACGGAGTAAACAAAGTCCAAGCAAAGCGGAGAAGGCGTGGCGCCTGTGGGGCTGAGGCAGTCGAGTGTCGTGGGCGAGGAGGCGTCGGCGTGGGCGGCAGATTTACGAGCGCAGCGTGAACCGGCGCAGAGCCGGGCGTAATTAAAAACCTGGCGGCAGGCTGCGTCTCAATACCACCCACCCCCGCCCACCCGCCACCCCCGCCCCGCCGACGGCTTCCTCCAGTCACCTCTCGCCTGACCGCCGGGCGTTAGTCAGGGCTCGCCCGCGCGGCGCCCACCCGAAGCCGGCCACCCCGCCCGCCCCGCCCGCTCCGCCCGCCCCGCCCGTCCGTCTTGCATGGAAATATAATGGAGAAGAAGGACAAAAAAAACCTCACTCAGCGGCCGGCGCCCCCCTCCCTCTCCACCCACGCCCCAGGCCAGCTCCCGCGGAGGTGCCGCGGCCGCCGCCGCCTCAGTTGGCAAGACTGATGGCGCTCATTACCCAGTTTATCAGCTGATGAAATAATTAGCTCGCAGACAGAGGTGCCCGAACGCAGCGCCGCTTTCGCTGACTGGGGCGTGGAGCCGGGGACGGGGCGTGGCTGGGGCTTCTTTGCGCTCCGAGTGCAGAGTGCTTGCAAGTCGGAAGACGCCTAGTTTTTACTATTTTAAAACACGATAAGGCTCAACTGTTTTGCTTCAATATTTCTCTCCGCGCTGATGGTAGATTTAATTTCCGGTTTGCGTTATGGGCCACACCTGAACCAAATTGTTTTCCCGCGCTCTACTGCACATGAAAAAACACGTGGAATTATCTCTTTCTGTTCCGGTTTGCTTGCTAGCTTCTTTACTATATACCTCGCAGCTTTCGTATTCTGTTCACAAACGTCGGTCATTTTTGATCATTTTTAATCGTTTAATTGATTCGTCCTTGAACATCCTAGTGGTTTTCTTCTTGATTATGATATGACTGTAACATTAGCGAACAATGAATATAATCAGAGAATGAATATTGAGCAGCAGTCATAACTTTATTTAAATTACTTACTTTTATCAGACAGACAAAATGCGGGAATCCAATTTTAGTAAATTTAGAAATTTGAATTCAGATCAACAAATTTTGTGCGATTATTCACGATGCACCTCTCAATAATTTAATCGCCCTTCGAGCAGCGAGGACTACATTAGACGAACTGGCGTTGCATTTCCTGCGCCTTTGGAGAGCGCTGGCCGAGTGCAGAGGAGATTTGCCAGCGGAGGCGTGCAGCATGAAAACGGGCGCTCGTTAACGCGCGGGGGGGGGCTGCGTGCGGGTCACGGGCTATTTGGCGCGTGCGCTGCGCGGTGATAACTCGACGGAGATAGCGTAGAAGCTGCTCTTGGCTGCCACGCATGCAGCGCTTCTGCAACGAGTGGCAACTACGTCGGAGAAGAAGACGAGAAGAAGAGGAAGAAGAGAGAATGAAGAAGAAGAAGAAGAAGAAGAAGAAGAAGAAGAAGAAGAAGAATGTGGTCTACTCACCTATGTTGTACGAGGAAAAATGCACCTCTTTCCTTCAATTAATCACGCTACGTTAATACGTTGCTGGTTGTTGATTGTAATATTTCGTGGAATATAGAGCTATTCTATTACATTGGCAGAAGTTCGAATTTGAGTTTTCTATTCAGGTTCTAATTCTGCCAATTTTATTAGGAATTAATGGTAGGGATATTTGCTTTTAATTCTCGTCTGAAGGAAAATATTACGTATATTATTTTTATCGCATTCTGTAATTTTTTCTTAAGTCTCATACAACACCCACGTACTAAGCACAGTTTTAGAAGATTCGATCCGTCGAAATTCATGAACAGAAATGTATAATTCTTTAGCGCCTTCTGCTTAATGAATGTCTATAGTGCAAATGCTTCAAGTCACAGAAGTTTTTACCTTGTCCGCGTGGCCCGTGCACGAGTAGCCAAACCTCAGGAGCTCCGCAGCGCCGCCCGCGTCCGCCGCCCGCGTCGAGATGGCACTGCCATGTCAACGAACCCGCTCCCTCTGACAAATGCGTTTTTAATGGACTCGCGCCGACCCGGCCCGACCCGGGCGCAACGGGACCGCGGCCCTCCCCCCGCCCAGGGCTCTCCGCCCTCCGCCGCCCTCCGCCGCCCTCCGTCGGCAGAGGGCGCCACCCGCGCCTCAATGGGCTGCCCCGCGGGCGCTGCCGGCGGCAGGCACGGGCTTCCAGCCAGCGGGGCGGAATTTCCGAATCCAGCTCCGTTGCTCCTCTCCGAATTCAGCCGCCGCGATGGAGAATTTAAACTGATCAGACCGACTGCTCTGATCAATAGATTTCTCTGATTTCTTCGGTCAATACTAGGCGGATGCGTAACAAACGGACCACAGGAAATGCGCAATCTTTCCTTTCTCACCTCCGCTTGTCCTCTCCTCTCATCTTTCACACTTCATCTGACGGGCACTACACTACCACGCTTCTTGGGGGATCTGTTGGGAACGGAGCTTGCCCCGACTGTGGCGGTGTCCTGCTGGGAAGAGATAATTGGAGGCGTAATCCATCGCAAGCCATCGACTAGGTCAGCGCCGAATCTCTCGTTTCAGCAGGGAGCCATATCGGTTATAACATGCACTACACGCACAGGACTAAATACCAAAGTACTTGACGTGCCCAGTAACACGGAATTCTCTCTAACTCTCTCACTTCAAATCCAGAAATCGATCTCTCGCAAAGATAAAATGTCCGCTTTAGTAGTCGGTCACAGGGCAAACTATTTCAAAAATATTTGTATTTATAAACAACTCCATTCGATCTTTATATGTTTCAGCTGTTTCAAGGAAGTTCTTTGCACGTTATCTTAGTACGAAATTACGGTATCAACAGTCTTGTTTTTCCATCTGAAACTAACAATTGCATTTCCTTCCCTTTAAATTTATTTAATTTTATTTGTGCGTTGATGGAAGACAGTGGTTAAAATAATACTCTTCTGCCTCCCATTTTCGTACAGCATCTAGGTTTGCGATAACAACAGTTTTGGGTATCAATCGCTGGAGTGTAAATGTCAACTTGCATGCAGCATGTCCTCGTTTCCTTACGGTACTTCGAGGTACCATTTCGAGTGCTTGCGAGCTCTTCGTGAGTCGGGAGCGGTTCCGCTGTCGTGATTCCTAACGACCGCTGTTCTTGGTGACGCTTTGATGTAGGCTTTTAGTGGCTCCGTTTGTCAATTTTATAATGAATTGTCGAAATAAATCGTGTATCGCCAGGTTCAGAGTAGCACATTAAAATGTATTTTTATAATGCCTTTTGGATAATTCATAAATTATTTCGCTCAGTTCTTATTTCAGCATGTTCCTCTTGTGAAATCGATACTGCTTTTTTGAGCAAACACAAATGTATAACACTGTCTGATTTGTCGTCGAGAAATGTTTGAGCTACAATCTGTCTAAAATGCACTCTGGATTTTTGTCGCGTGCGTTTGCACACAAATCACGCGCTTGGCTAACGTCCTTGCAACCGATTGCTCTGGCGATTAATGCTTATATATCAAATGCAATGCAATCTTTTGTGCTACCGTAGCATGCTATTAATCGTATTTCATTTGCATAAAACGTTTAAAGTAAACTGGCTCTGCTCCTCGAATCAGTTTTGTCCATCTATTTTTTAAGGAAATATTGCAAGCTTCCCTAATAAAATATTAAAATTTAAAAACTTCAACATGAAACAACATTTTGAATTTTCGTATGTACCCTTGAAACAATATATGAACCGCTTGTAAAATTGTTCTCAATTTAAATGAACACCCCATTGCCGGGTATGTTCCTCTCCGTCGTTTACTCCGTCGTTTATTAGGTGTCAACATGCATTCTGTATCTGTGACAGTCGCTCGCGCGCGGTCAGCCAACCGCCAAATCGCCGGTATTGCCCCCGTTCCCGCCTATTAACTCACCCCGCCGTCGTCGACGGGCAGTCAGGCGGAAAGAAGGCGGAAAAGTGGGAGACGACGTTTTGCCTACGTCTCGCGACCGGGGGGGGGGGGTCAATGGCTTCTCCTTTTCAAAACAGCTCACGCCAGAATATTAAATCTCAGAAGCCTAAATGAAGATAAAATGAATAATTTCTTTACTGATTGATTATCTTCGTTAAGAATATTTTTTTCGTTTAACCCGGCAGTTGGTACGTCACGGATCAGAAAGAAAAGAGGTGCGGGGTGACCAAGTCTCTCGGCGCCTTGTACACATATCTGTTTGATTTCTCTGATTCTCTGTTTGATTTCTCTGAATCTCTGTTTGATTTGTCTGAATCTCTGTTTGATTTCCCTGAATCTGTATTTAAATCTCTGTTTGATTTCATAGAAGGTCAAGTTCAAACTTGTTCAGTTCAAAAATGAATTTAACAATAATACCTTTTCCTGAAAAAAAATAACTGAAGTTAGTTTACATGCATCATTATGGAGGCTGTATTTCCTGAGACAGCATTCCTGAAGTTAGACCTGGCTTTTTGTAGTTTCTTGCTCCAAGCATTCTATCTTAAAGTGACTAGTCTAATGTCTGGAGACAGAATACGGGCCGTTCTTCCCAAGCTCTGACAAGGGCAGTCCTAGCGCCGGCGTCGGTGTGTGTGTGTGTGTGGGGGGGGGCGGCATGGCGAATTCACATCAGCCTTTGTTGGGCGCCGCTGGATAAATCATCAGGGGAGGTTCCTCCCCTCCGCGCCGTCCTCCCTTCCGCCATTTTGCCGTCAGCTTCTCGGACGCCCTCAATGAGGACAAGGAGGCCGTTTGATGTCGTCGCGCGGAGATTAATGTGCGTGTGTGAGGTGAATATTAAAGGTGCCCTGGCTGCGAGGGAGGGTCGGGCCCCGTTTTTGCCTCTGGGGCAACTGCATCTCCCCCCCCCCCGTCCAGCAAAAACAAAAACCGCGCGATCGAACCCTCGCACCGTGACGCCTGTCTACGTACCCTCTGTGTACGATTTGGGACGGTTCGTGTATCCTCAGCTGAGATTGTTGGGAAGAAAAAAACACGTGCAATCCAAGTAAATTACGTACTCTGGGCAACATCTTACTTTAAAATTTACATGTTTTTAGTAATGTTGCTTAATTTGATTTACAAGCTTTTTTTCTATCTTTACACTTTTAATTACTACTATGTAACCAATAACATATGTAATATTGTTCTTTGATAAAGCCTTATTTTCTTGAGATTTTTTAAATTTAATATCAGCATTATGATGGCGTGAATATTTAATTTCAGTATTTTGATAGAAATATACGTTTTGAGTTGCCTAATAATTAAAAAAAATGTTTTCTATTTCTTTAAAAATATCATGGTGTTCATTTGGTCTTAAAATATGTTATATTGCTTTCAAAAATAGTTTTCATGTATTTTTTTAATTGTCTCTCTATATTTTCTGAATTCCAAGAATTTTTTTAAAAAGATTTACTAGAATTAGTATTATTTAGTATAGTAGTTATATTTAGTATTATTTAGTAAGGTTGAGAACGTCAAATTATGTCGTATGCTGGTCCCTGGCGTATTTTTAATTGTCTTGATCTACTTTCTGAAAAAATGGCTCAATAATCTCTCCCGGTGTCCTTTCTCGCTTGAGGTAGGCGATTACGCCGGAGCTCCACGCGTACGATGAACTGGTTCAAAGCAAGATTTGCATTTTCCATTATCTACTGTTGTATTCCTTAATTAGCTGTCACTTATCTAAGAAAGGAAAAAGCTAAGTCGTGTCAAGGTAAATATAACTCGCCAAATCTCCACTAAACGATCCCAACGAGGTCTTGAGAGCAAACCCAAATTATAATACTGTAGAATATCATAATATAAACTTATTCTTGTTTCCGATTTTCTTGTGAATGAGATACATTCTGCTTTTAAAAATTAATGATATGGATAATAAATAATTAATATTTGTATCCGGTTACGGCTTACTTTCAGATTTCATTACGATATATCTCGCTAGAGAATACGATTTCTTACTTTCTGATTTAATCTTGCAATTAAATATATTTAAAAAATATGTACGAAGAATTCAATGATAAGCAAAGTACAAAAGAAGAAAATGTCGAGAGATCATTTTGCACGTGGAAGAAGTATGAAGCGCAATGCTCACAGCTCATTCCACAATTTTATTTTAATTTGACATGTATTTGAATCATTGTATGCTTTTATGCAATAGGAAATATTCATCATTATTTCCGAAATTACACATGTCCAAGGTCATTTATTCACTCGCTAGATATGGGTACTAATATTTGCCGTATTACTGCTTTGTCAATGATGATATGCCCAGAACCAGACATAGTGACCTTGCAACTTGAAGTGAGTGATGGTGTGTTGGTGCTGATGGCATCGGGGTAGAGGAATGACGGAGGTTTGGTCAGGTGCTGATGGTGGTAGGACAGAGGGTTAAGAGATGGTTTGTTGGTGCTGATAACGTCAGGATATAGCAGTGAGTTGTGGTATGTTGGTGCTTATGGCGTCGGGGCAGAGGAATGAGTTGTGGTGTGTTGGTTCTGATGGCGTCGGAGCAAAAGAGAGAGTGGTGGTGAGCTGATGCTGGTATCGTTAGGGTAGAAGAGTGAGTAGTGGTGTGTTATGCTGGCGGCGTGAGAGCAAAAGGATCGAGTAGTGTGTTGGTGCTCATGGCGTCGGGGTGTAGGGGTGAGTAGTAGTGTGTTGGTGCTGATGGCGTCGGGGTAGAGAAGTGAGTGGTGGTGGGCTGGTTCTTATGGCGTTGGACTAGAGGATTGAGGGGTGGTATTGGTGCTGATGGCGTCGAAGAGTGAGTAGTAGTGTGCTGGTGCTGATGGCGTGGGGGCGGAGGATAAAGGGGGGGTTGTTGGTGCCGGCGTCGCCACGGCGTGCGTTGTTCTTAAGGGCTGTTGTCCGCGAAATTTGCATTTTATCGCCGCCGGATTAGCCATCAGCGCTGGGCCGCATTAAGCGCGAGGCTGCTGCCGCAGGAATAATTGCGGAGGTAATGCGCGGCTTCTGTGCGAAGGCGCCGTAAAATCAATGGCGTCGCCGCCCCCGGGCCGCGCCCGCGATTTACGCACTTCCACATTAAAATATGATACTTCCGATCTCGTGACCGATATGTTTATAAAAAGGCAGTTTCCATGCCTACGTAATGACTGCCACACTCAATAACCGCAGAATATTTACCCTTACGCGCGAATCGGCGGTTTTTAATAAATCTTGCGTGATGCTTATCAGAGCGAGGTTCGAAAAGTTCACCTCCCACCGATCCGACGATGCGGCGATGATCCATCTCCAATCGTCCGCGATTTCCGGTTATTAATGCCACGTTTCTTAGGAAGCCGCCCCAGTTTCTCGAAGTTGGACGGCGCCTTGTAAATATGTTATTCCCCACGTATTTCGCCGCCAAATCCACTCGAATTCAAATGAACACGAGGGCTATTTCGGGCGGCGGCGTGGGCGGCGGCGTCCGTTGCCCTGATGGCCCGCAGCCGCGGCGGAAGAGCGCGCTTCATCCGCCAAAGCGGCTCCGAAGAGGGCGCCGACGCCAAGGTCACAGGGCCGACTGCAGCCCGCGGCCTACGTTTCGTAAACCGTTTACCATTCCTCCCCGAAAAGGCATAGCCCTACACATTGATCTACTATAATTTTTTTAATAATCAACTTTGTATGTTTTCAAGAAACACCTGCATGTTCTTTTAGAGCACTGATAACGTTTATAACGACCGCTTAAACGTTGTCGAAATAAAACTTGTAACTTCCAATCAGTAGCAGCTTCTGAATATATACAATTTCGAAGTTTCGGCCATGTTCACTTGTGTTCTCTTCACAAGTGTTCCCAAATGTTCCCAAATATGTTACTCAAAAATGTCTCCCAAATGTTTTCCCACCTCTTGCTCCACGCAGCTGCGCGCAGTCACCGTCGAATGCGACCACTGCAGGAACTACGTTTCAGTTTTCATCGTGTGCAGACCGATTCCGTCTGTCGCTCCTGTTCACGTTTCAATTCTAAAATCCATTCGGATTACTTATAATAGTTTTACATTTTATTTAACATTTATTTCCAAGAGCAATTACTTGAATTGCATTATTGAGAACGTAATCAAAGACGCCTTCAAAACAAGAAAAATATTTGTGCGTGTGTGTGAATGTTTGTCTCAGAGAACCTGTAAAATATTTTTCACTTCATTTCCAAACCTCAGGTACAATGTTTCTCTTTATGATTTATTAATTATCTAATCTTATGTCTTACTTATACTAAAACATTACAGCCACATAAAATGGGCGTGCACAATTTTTTTAGATATAAAGGATCATTTGTATATACCCAAAACATCTGAAATGGCAAGAGGCGAAGAGTGGAACTGTGCGAGAGGGGTCTGGTTTGAGTGGAAGGTGTACAGTGTGAGCGGCCGTTGAGGCGCGTGTGATGGCGGGAGCTGTCGCCACGGGAGCTAATGGGAAAATAATAGGCGGCTGGCGCTTCCCGTCGCGGCGCCACCGCTGAGCCCTGCCCCCCTCCCCGCCACCCCACCCCCGGAC
>BOPP01000309.1:900943-917354 GCA_017312745.1 Gryllus bimaculatus
GGGGAGGGGGAGGAGACGGGGGCTCAAGAGGGAATGGGTCTCTGCAGTCGTCACGGAAAGAGGCGCAAGATTATGGTGTCGTCTATTGGTTGGTTGATTTATTGATTGATTAGTGTTTCTGGGTGCGTCATATAAGGTCACTATTCCCGTAAATGTAGTGCATGCATTTATTGTGAAAGTGCGTGTGTTCTTCTTCCGCTGCACGTCACCTCGGCTAGCGAGTTTCCCCCCACAAAGTATCTCCCAGCAGCGAGGCACCGCCCCAGCGGGGACAAGCTGTAAACTCACGACAGGTCTCCCGGCACGTGTGGTAGTATAATGCATGTAAGGATATGTGTGTGTGTACGTAAGAGGTGAGGATAGGACAAGGAAGGGAAACGAAAGATCCCGTGCGGTTAGATCCGTGGCCCGTTTGTTAGGGTACTACTCCGGCATTCGCCTGGGGTTGATCGGAGAAGCCAAGGGAAACTACCGAACACAGCAGCCGGCCGCTCGCATTCTCCGCCAGACAGCGACTGAATTCGACCCATCTCTGCAATATCCTGCCACCGTCACGACGTGAACTAAAGGACCTCCCGGTCAGAGGCATTGCAGTGCGTCGCTCATTGGCCCGGAGCGGGAAAATCCGTGGACAGAGACGAAGCAAGCGATTGGACGCGAGTGATGATGTTTGAAGCGAGAGACTCGCGTGATGAGCGGTGATGGTTCAAGATGTTGATATTTAATGGCGATGCAGTTGGCCAGTAGTAGCACCACAACTAGAGGCAGAGCAGAAATTGCTGATTAAAAAGTACAAAATCACTTCGAAGATCGAATGTCCGGTAATGAAATATTGGATGGATGGATGGATGGATGGATAACGTAATGGCCGAAATGGAACATTGATGTTGTGAATGCATGAGAAGCAAAGGCAGATGACACAAACGTCGTGGCAAGATTAGCTTGATGGGAGAACTGAAATAAGATTTGGATATGAGTGGAATCAGGATTATTGCTGCGGCGGCCCTGTACATGTCACGAACGAATGGAATTTTACAAATCCCTTTATTAGTGTCAATTGTCACAAAAGTAGGTAAATACGTTCACAAATGCAAAAGACAGAAGTCGTTTTACATTACTATTACCAAAATATTTCTTTCGTGTTAATTTTTATCCCTAAGGTACAAATGTATGATTTAGTTGACATCATCATCATCATCATCATCATCATCAGATCTAGTACAACGATAATGTGAACGAAGTCACCAAAAATCTCCGTATGTGATTAATACTTAAAATAAATGCTTCAGACAATACCAACGTCTGTTATTGACAACACCCACACCAGTCCATTAAAGGGATCGACATCGGAAAAGAATTATTATTTAATCTTTCTACCTAACTGGAACAGCTCATCAGTCCTTTTCCCTTTATCTTACTTTTCATTCAATGCTTTCGTTATCATTTCTCACACCACCACCCTGGTCCGAAAAGATACTCAACCTCACCGAGAGCAGGAAGCAAGGGGAGATGGCGGAGGCACGCAATGGGAGATCAAAAGCATAAGAAACGCGAGTCACACGGAATCACCACTCGACACGTCTTATGCAACCGGAGGCAGTCTTCAATGAGTAAGTAACCCCCCAAACGCCAACCGAGAGGACTTCAAAGGGCCACTCCGCTACGAGTGCTTGAACTTCATCCTCGATCAAAGACTACAACCGGCAAATTCCCCGTCCGTGTGACATGTATTCACCCTTGTGCATCGACATCCCAATTAACTCCTTAATGTTGGGTTTCTTCTTGCGAATGCGAGCAAGCTATCTCAGAGCATTTGTCTCTTGTTAGATGTCTTAATCTACTGAGGAATTAGTCATCAGAGGCTTCAACGTTGACATTGCTGAAAGAAGTATTCGAAGATTATAATTTGATTACGAGTATTATGAATCACTTTTTATTGTAATTTAGATTTTTGAGATTTATTAATTCCATTCGTCACTGTGTTCATTACATTTTGTGAGGCTCGTTAGTCCGATAAATGATTACAGTCTTATAAAATATACACTATACCTGAAAAGGAGACATCAAAATATAATTACATGCTAATTGTATGAAAAAATGTTAATACGTGTGGTGATTATTTGGATTATTATTGGAAGAAGCACAAATATAATAGCTAAATTTGTACGCATGTAGCTGTGATAGTTATCTAAATGATATACGGAACAGTAAGAAACGTGATTATTAAATGCAAACTTCGCGAAGTCTCAGGTTTTGTTTAGGATGGTCTCACGCCTAGATGTTATGACGTAGAAAGTCAGATGGCAATATGAAGAATCCAATGAAATTCAATTAAATACTTTCTTTAAAACTCCGAGCAGCCCTCGAATAAGCAGAAATAACTTAACAAGTGTAAATAATTCTGTGCTGATGGATAATATCTGACCTACAAAGAACCAATTGAATCATAAAAAGCTATTTAAAAATACATTTCTCAGACTTACATATTTTAGTTACACGCGACCAACAAGGTTTTCCCAAATTCGTTATGCTTTATTATATGTTTTGGGTGTATTCAATAGTGTATGATTTCCGGTTGGTGCAACACAAACTCTCCATGAATCACCGCCCTCTTCTCGCAACGGGCGACAGAGAGTAAGTGGCGTGCGGGCAGCGCGTCGCGCGTGTCTGCCAGGCAGGGGCTGAATCTTGCAGCCGCGCCAGGCCAAGTCGTGACGCTGTCAAATTGCACGCATTACCCGCCTTAGGTAAATGACAAGTTTAGGAAACAATAGACATCAGAAATGATATATTTCTCTGTTCGTGACTTCAATCTCCAGACTACGTCACACATGGCCACAATTGCGTCCGAAACCGTAAATTGTTGTCGGGTGCTACTTTGGAGGAAGTTGGCGAATTGGATATTTTGTGAGATCATCTCAGAAGCAATATTGTTGCTCTGAGCAGAACAAATCGTTTAGTTTTACTTTCTGGTTTATCTTTTTGTATACGGAGTGCAGAGAAAGTTACGTAATGCTGCGGAGAAGTGATTTTTTTCGATAGAAAAACATGTTTGGTGGCTTTCTGATAACGAATAATTATTTTATCTTCCTTCTACATGTAGCAAATTTGCCTACTATGTAATATAGTCAAAATTTCATGTATTGTGGTTTCTTGATATCGAAAAAGTGGTATTTTTATTCAAAATGTCCATACGTCTGTCCGTGTGTGAACAACGTTTTTATGACAGTTCTCAAAAACAAAAATTTTGTGATAAAATAAGCTCCCAGGTGCGCATTTTCAGAAATGCCCAAATGTCATTTCTCAAAGACGGCTACAAATTATTTTATGAACATTTCCTTATAAGACAATGATTTAGTATTTTATAATATCCTTATATTTCAGTTCTGCCATTAGGAGATCGAATGTGGAAAAGATTTCTTTTAAGCTTCGTTAGATAGCAGCTAAGAGAAACTGAGGTAAAACCAAAAAGCTTCCTCGGATTAAAGAAATAAAAAAAAATACTAGTGTCAGAAATTCAGTTACACCAGTGTTATTATTCTGCTGATTCTGAAGAATTTTAACTATTTTTCTATTTACGAACTCAAGAACGAAAACTAAATTTTAAATTTCTAAAAAGAAACCAGCATTTATGTATCATCACCGTGCTACACATGAAAGAAAATCATTGGTGTACTGATTTTTTAATTTACATTTTTGTATTAATTTTGTACATTAATTCTTAATTTGTTAAATTTTGTAAGTCTGTATTTTAAGATTAACAAATAAATTACTAAGAAAATAAAATTAGAGCGTTACATTATATTCGTATAACTATTTCAAAAATGTAAATATTAATTAAAGTATATGGGATACGATTTAACAGACGCAACATAATTTCCATTCTTCGTCTCTCAATAATTTTCTCTTTTTTTATAAAAATAGTGGTTTTTGCATTCAAGGTCCGGAAGTAGTCCTAGTATCGAACTCAGCTGAAAACGTTACCAAACGTGAAATTCTTGGGTGAACATGGATTCTGCAGGTACCTCCTCGCCAGGTCCCTATAAAACCCCACTTCCGGCGGATGTGCTTCGGACCCTTCGATGAGTGAGGATTCCCGGGAGATCCGAGCCAACCCGGAGGCGCCAGGAGGGGCAGCGGGGGCGGCGCAAATCGCTGTAGCCGCGACCATAAAACCCGGCGGCCGGGAGCGGATGTTCTGGTGCGCGCTGCCGAACACGATCCTGATGACGCCCCGGTGCTGTACCGGCGCGTGAAACACACCAGCGCCTTTTGTTGCCATCTCTAATATATTCACGACATTCTTTTAATTCGAGCATCTTCCACCTGAAAATCTCGGGACGCAAACGTGTTATTTAAATTTCATTAGAAGATTGCTTTTCCACCATAATACTGCCTGGGATTTGCGATAGCCGTATCGTCAGGGAAATCTTTTAAAATATCGCAGAGAGTTAACGTTTTATGTGCTGAAAATTACCCTGCCCTTCTGGTGAAGGTGCTTCAATAGCCATTATATCAAAAATAGGTACCACACTTGATAAGCATCAGGCAAATTATTTTTATACTATTTGATACTATCCAAGAAAATAATGGTCGTACATAAACTGTTCCCAGACTTGATAACGTTAACGGTTAATGAAAAAATGAGCGAAGAGCTTCTGGTGTTTTTTGATTGTGTAACTTTTAAATGTGATTTAAATAACGCTACAAAAATACATATTTTATGCAAATTTAGATGCAAGTTTTTCGTGTAAAAGCGACAAAAAGTCAATGATTTGTAAGAAAAAATTAGTATATTACACGCTGTTCTGTACAAACGAACGCTGTGTTTAATAAAGAATATTTGGAAATAAATACACGAACAAAGCAGTTAACGGACTGTTTTGTGATATGCACAGTGCATTACTGCGGAGGTTGTTATAAATATAATATCACATTGAATGTTTCGGAGAGGGGGATGCAAATGCGGAACAATTGTGGTAAAGAAATAAATATATTATGGTTTTTTTGCAATAAGTAAATTTTTCTTCTAAAATATTATGATGCATTATGGTTCATATACATCGATTACATAGTCAGTCTTGCAAAAGATGAGCTTTTATATAGAATTTATCTAACAAAAAAGATTCCATGGATCTGTTTCATCAATACTCGCGGATTTTAGACAAGTAATTATTTTTTTTCATCAGAATATATCATAGAATTTTCATCATTTTAAGATATGCTTATATCATGATCGAGATGTTTAATATCGTGGATGTGTACAAAGCTATTATCTTTAGTGTACTAAAATATGAATTACGAAAAGTTCACGCAGAATTAGAATTTAATTATTGGGAATGCAAACATTTATGTGTTACTTCTTTATCTTTCGTTACATTAAAAAGAATAATTGTAATTAATTAGTAGTAAAAAAACAAAGTTTTTCATTACTTAATTTCACGAGGTTTTGATCATCTATACACCAAAACATTATTTCATTCATATTCTGTTTTACTCTTAATCGATTCACACTACTGTTAATTAGCACCGAAATAACCTAATTATGAATCATAACTTGCTCTCGCGGTTTAGCTCATTGGTCAGCATCCTCGCTTTCCATGACGCGACCCCGGGTTCGATTTCCGGTCGGGCTAGATTATAGTGAACGCTTTCCTTACAATGTCCGAATATCTGTTGATGTGTGACAAGGAGAAAGCTCACTTCTCTGGTTGAGAATACCATAATACAGCGTAGGAATGGCTATGTGTTAACCATACTTACCCCTTAAACCATGGCCGCGATGCCGAAATGCTGCTGGAAAGCCCGTTCGCGGGCCAAGTATAGACAACATGCAAGTTAACACAGTGTGGTGTTTGTGAAACAATAGTAATATATTTTCAATATTACCTTCCAATTATTTAACGTCCTCGGAAAGCATGCGCGTGAATGTTAAATCCCCCCTAAATATGCATCTTGTATCTATACAGTGTACATCTTGTATATTCGTGCGCGAAGGTGGGCAGGAATGTATCCTCCAGATACGTCGGCGGCGCGTGGTGCGTCGTGCGAGAGTGCGCGCAACGTGGCGGCGTCGCTTTGTCTCGGGGCTGCACTCGATTGCTCGCTAATCGGCTGTTTGTTCTCGCGCCTCTGTAATTTGCGATTTTCCGAACGCCCGGAAACGCCCGCCCCGTCCGCCCACCTCCTATTCTCCCCACCCACGCGCCATCGCGCTTGGCTGACAGCACCTACCCACCCGCCCTGCCCCGCCCACCCCGCGCGCCGCTCCCCCACCCCGGCGCCCCGCTCACCCGCCCCGCAAACCCCAACCACACCCGCCCCGCCTCCTCCGCCCTGTCCCCGCCGCGCCCCGCTCGCTCACCCCGCCCACTCAGCTTCACCCCTTACCTGCGTTCACCCTGCCCCGCCTCACCTGCTCCTTCCGCCGGCCGCGCCCGCTCCACCATTCCGGCTCCGCCATGCCCCGCTTCTGCCCCGGCCCGCCGCGTCCCTATTCCTCTCCCTCCTCCTCGTCCGTCAACCCACGCCCCGCTCGGGGTAAAATAGTGCTGAACGACGCAAGGGGTCAGCGGCTATGACGATTCTCCCAGTATTGTGAGGAACCATTCACAGGAAGCTTCACGCCCATTCGCGCCCAAAGCCCTTTACACGCTTCGTTTTTCGCGCTCCTTTCCAGAACAGAAAACCCACGAGTGTTTCTATGCGGTACAGTTTCGGTTCGAAAGAGGATGAATGGTACCCAGCGTTTTACACGGTCATTTCGTTTTCTGCACATCATCCCGATGAAAATTTCCCACGAACCGCGCAAAAGGCTCAAACACTTTGACATGCATCTATAACCTCGCATCCCAAATGAAGACAAGCCTGAGCCGGAACGAGAAGTATATAGTACACAGTAACGCAGGGGCGGATCTAGAGAGAATAAAGCGAGAAGGGAATTAAACATGTTAAGATTTTGTAAAATGTGTCAGGCTGCCTCAGCTCATGCTGCCGATGCGATTTTATTCGGCTTTAATGATCATCCGAAAATATTATGTTTTTAGTTGTGGACAAGTTAAAATGAATAGTTATGAATCATTTTAGGGAGGTATTCGTTATCCTTTACCGTGGATCCGCGCCAAAACAATATTCTGTGACAACCGTTTTACTTATTTCTTCAGAACAAAATCCAAAACACTCGAACGCCTCTCAAAACGGCACAATACAAACAAATCTCACCGCTGGCGTAGCAACTGTGGAAACGTTCCAAGAAGTGTCGCCCGCAGTTCGGTACGCAAACGACATTGTCTGTACTTTGATTTAAACATAGTGCTCTTCAAGGTCATTAGATGAAAGGAGATGGGACACTGGTCATCCAATCGGGGGCTTCAGCACCAAAAAAATGTGTAGTAACGAAGCTCCTGATTGGATGACAGAGTCCCTCTCTCCTTTCAGCTCGCGATCTTGAAGGGAGACTATGGTTAATTTAGAATTTACGCAGTAAATGACGTATGCTTCATTATTGTACAGATTACGTCTCTGCTCGAGCACTTTTTCCGCGCCGACGGAAAATACTGAAAAGAAGCCCGGTAAATGGGCATAGTGAGCGAAAATGCCAGAAACGCTACTTTATTGGGTTTTCAGTATCTACATGACTTACAAAAGAGAGGGAGATCTAGAAAATGTTTTATAAAAATTTAATTACCACGAGCAAATTAGAGAAACAATGCTCATATGTGACATCACCATTTCAAAAATTGACCAAACCCCAATAAGGTATGTAATTGTATGAAGTATATTTTGTATCATCGTTCAAAGATAATCCTGATTCGAGAATAGTTTGTAAAACTATTCAGTTCAGACATAGTACGGCAGGAAAATGATATAGCCGATAGGCAACTTGTGATAGTAGTTCACGAACAAGTGGGAAGTTTACTCAACCGGACGTATACCTACTTCACCTCGCAGTCAACTTTTCTTGACGGCATTTACTATCTCCCAAAAGGCATAACTCTACTACTAATACCGTTCTGTTTTTGTCCGTAGTATAACGATAGATTATTTAGTGTAGTATTATATTGATGCAATTTAATTTATCCACTTCTGTCTGTCTTCAAGAAATATATACATGCGCTTTTAGAGCACGGCGAACGTTGAAACCCACCGTGAAACGTTTATGAAATCAAAATCTAGAAATCACCTATCACGAACACCTTTTATCACTGACTTAACTTCTCAATTCCAAAAGATTCTGCCACCTTCACCTGTGCTCGTCGTTTTCTCTGGACTGGTGTGAAAACTCTACATGCAACATATCTAAAATGTTCCCTCTTCCGAAACACTGGGATGCAGTCGGGTATTCAGTTGGGACGCGGATGAGAATAGAGAGAACTGGAAAGTGACCGCGGGATGCAGTCGGGCCGCTCCCCTCTCCGCTGCTACCTTCCAAAAAGGGAATCGGCGCTGAGTGAGGTGAAGGCTGGGCAGCGGCGGCGCGGAGCCAGTGCTAGGTGAGGCGGGCGCGCGCGGCGTCTTAGGCTTTTTTGCGGCGCCGAGGCCGGGGGGGGGCGGGGAGGGCGGGCGCGGGCGAGGGCAGGCGGAGGGGCAGCTGTGTAATGCCCAGGGACTGCGGACCGCCCGCGCGGTCATCAATCATTTGTCTCCTCTCGGGGTGTCCAAGGCCGTGCGCGCCCACGCGCGCATCACAGGGCCCGTCTCTGCAACACCTGGTCATTCGGGAGCTTCGATGCGCGAAAAAATTTTGGCACAAATAACCTCTTCATTCGAGAATCTGTTTTCGTGAGATGGATGAAGTATCGTTTTCTGAACAGTGAGCAGCTTTTCATTTTTGAAATGATTAAATCGTACTGTTTAAGAGTAATAAAAGCTCGAGGAAGCATCTCGTGTGTGCAATATTCTCTGAAATTTACTTTGATTCTTTAAGGCGGCCGATGGACATTAAGTCACTGTTACACCACCTGCCTCATAACTGAATATTTTAATTATTCGCGAACGTCTTGCTCAAAAGGGGTCGTGGCTTCAGAATGGGATACACTGTAAAAACAATTCCATTTTATAAGCAAGAAGTGTAACAATAATCTTAAAGTCATCGGACACTTACAAAAATCGAAATATAATATTGCAAATGATCACGAAATGTGGTTTTTAAAAAGTTGTATTCAGAGAATAAATTCATTCCTGCTTAGTTACTATTCATTTCGTTACTTGCATTATTTCTCTTAATTACTGACCTTCACTTCACTATTCGTAAATCTTAATCTTAGACTTTATAACAAATGTTAAAAACATTAGACAGTCTCTGGGTTGCCAAACGTATTTTCTGAATAACATGTGCGTTATAATTCTTCACGTTCTTTCATTTACTCTGACCACTCACTGATAACTACACAGGATGTCTCTGAAAACTTACCTGTTTCAGATCGAGAGATTGGAGAGAGCCAACGAAAGTAGTTTTGTAATGATTCTATGCTCAGCAATTACCTTCCATTACACTTATGATTAATAATAAATATATAATTGAAAGTTAGTAAATATAGAATTGAAAAGTAATAAATATATAATTGTAAACAATAAAAAATCACTTTTTCGTCGTTCTTATTCGTTTTCCAACGCCGTGTGCCTTCTCCTCGGAAATGTGATGTTTCGTTAGCGAAACCTGCCGCCACTGCAATGTTTGTGGCCTTCAGCTTTGCCTTAATCGTCTCAACCTGAGTGTGATCATCATGACAGACTCGAGAGCCGCGTTGGAAGCTACCTGTATCAAGGGGGCATAGACGTATTTCTTGTTGTAGTTTCCTGTTTTTGGTTTCTGAACAACGAGGTCTGCATCCTTTTCGTCCTTCGGTTCACTCCATCCTGATCTACCTATTCTGCTTCTTGCGCATTTCTCTTCGGAAATATTCTGCGTAATGAGTATTCTATTAATTGCTCTCCAACTATCTCATAGCATACAAATTAGTTTTAATTTTTTTATTCAATTTTATACATTTCTTTATTTTTATGGAGCTTACATTTTTATTTTGATAGACACTTTTTTTCCAGAAAATTTCGTCACAGAGTAGGCTCTATGTGGTGAAAGAAAGTAGGAACACAGAAAATGTATTAATTATTAGTTTTCGTGCTATTATTTGATATTGAGAAACATTTATTTGAAAGCACCACAATTTGTGTGTGTTCTTAAATACATTGTATCTATTATTCTCTTGAATGCTTGCATTTATATCGATACAATGTGTTCAACTCAAACACGATACTTTGCGTAATTCGCTGCTTTAACATTGCAGTTCTCACTTGCTTCGCCGAGTTAACCTTAATCCTATGCGAGAAAACAGGAAGGGAGCAAGAAGCCTGGTCTAGCAGGGCTTGAAAGGAAGACATCAACGGTGGGCAATATTCCCTTGGCGGCCCTTGAGCTTGCAGGCCTTTTGGGAGCACGGCACGGTTGACGCTGAGTCGCGCGGCCCCGCAGCGCTCTCTCGCCCAGCCCTTCTCCCTTACGACCTCACGCTCTTTCTTTTTCTCCTAGCTTCCTTCCGCTTCGCCAGCGTTTGGCCTGCGTCCTACGCGGCCTTTGACGCCGGTCGCCCCTGCGTCTTCTCAAACTTACCGCGATTGGCTTCGCACTGGCTGAAATCGCCTCACCCGTCGCTGCGCTTCTATTCACTGCCCTAAGCGCCGGAGGTGCCACGTTTAATCCCTGTCGCAGCAACAAGGAATCGACTAATATACTCATATTTGGCACCGGGTCGCCCAATCGGCTGTTTCCGCGTTCTTCCCCGACCTCACACGCGCGCCCGCCCACCACCACATGACCCACTCCACGGTCCCGCCTCGCCCACCACCCACACATTCGGCCCGCACGCCTCCCTTCTCCGACCGGCCTCCCGCTCTCGCCGCCTCGCGCGTCCCTCCACCTCCAGGCGTCTCAATCAAGCGCAGAGCTCGGGTGACGGCGCGCATTGTGTCTTATACGCGGCCCACCTTGTGGAGGAAAACCGGGAGGCCCGCCGCGGCCACTCACCGCCTTCGCCCAGTGGCCGCGGGCGCCGGTGAGAGCGTGTAACTTCGCACCGGCAGAGGCAACACAGCCCTGCTGCACGCCGAGGAGTAAACGCGATTGCTTCTAGAAAACTCTACCTTAATAGGCAATACAAAATAAGTTATTTACCATCAATATTTTTTTTTGTGATAAATTTCCTTTTTGAATTTGAACTTGGAATTGATGTTTTATATTTACGGTGGCCGACGCTTGGGCCATCAAGCTCCTTTCCGTCTGACCCACGCAAATTTTGCTACGCCTTCTTTCACCCACTAACACGAAAAAGGAGGTATTCACGTGCCGGCTTTTTTAGAGCAATAATGTTTTCTATCTCTTTCATACCATGTATCCTTCTCGGCTCACTAATTTGAAAACGCATTATATAGTATATATTCTAATGTAGTGACCTTGAGTTTATGAACCAAATACACCACAAATTAGATTACTGCTAATTACTATCAAAATTCGTAACTTCTGTCAAGACGATACGGCGACCGTCGCATTGAGCGCCCGCCGGCGAGGGAGTACACAATGAGTCACCGATCTCGCCCCATCAAGCGGCATTTCTCCGCGATGAAAAAAAACATGCCACACTACGCTGAGGCACTACCTCGTCCTTTCAGCAGTTGTCCGCGCCGGGAATCAGTAATCGAATACATCAAACGAGTCCCCTGTGCTTGGTTCGCTTTCCTGCCGCCAGCCTCACACCCCGAAGATGACGCACGGATTCGATAGATTCTTCAAGCCATGGAATCTTCCTTGTGACGTTTCCTCCAGGTGCTCCCCGCAGGCGCTTCGGCGTTGGGAGCATGGGCCGGGCGCGGGAGGGTCCGGGCGGGCGCGGCGGGCACGGAGAGCGGGCGTGGCAGACGGCGCGGGCGGCGTGAGATGGGGCGGCTGTGGGAATGCGGGCGTGGCTGGCGGCGCGGGGGCGGGGCGCGGGTGCGAGAGACGAGGCATGCGGCGGCTGGCGCGGTGGTGTCGCGTGGCGGGAGGTGTGGCAGATGTGTGGGCGACCCGGAAGCGGGGCGCGGCGGGGCGAGAGGGGGGGCGGGGTCGGCATGGGGCGCGGCGCGGGGCCGGCTCCGTCGGGCGGTCGCGGCGCGTCGATGCGCGGACGGAACGGATTTCTCCCGGCACGGAGCGCTGACGCGGAGGCGGAGGCGGAGGAGCGCGGCGGCCAACCGAGGGAGCCAGTATCTGATCGAGCCCGCTGACGCGCGCCTCCACCGCTATCGACCGCCGCCACCGGACTCCACGAATTATTCTCGCCGCGTCTCCGGGCTCTATACCTTTCTTGCGACGCCGATGCAATTTCTGTGCATATTTGTACAACGGTTAACATCGTTGTTGGCTTTTTGGTTGGCGTGGGTTACTGCTGTCGGAAAACCCAAATTTTTCATCTGTATCAGAAGTGCATTGGGGAGATCTATAGGTGCTGTGCAATGTTCATAAGTAGTTGGCTTCGAATGCGTTGTTTCTATCAACTTCATTTGGAATACAATCTTTGAGAATACAGGAGTCTTTTTGATAATGTACGAGTTTCTCTTTTACTTTCTTGCCTTACGATTCTTTGCATAACATTTTTAATCTTTTATCACTAGTTCTCAATTAAGCGAGTAGTCTGATTTTTAGAATTCAGGTGTGCAAGAAAGGGAAAGGCAGTGAAAGAAAGACCTACATTTCTGGTCTTTCTCCATTTTTTTAAATACAAATGATGTGCAGCAATATATTTTCAACAGATCTATGGCAAGACGTATTGATAGGGAGGATCATGAGCATTAGTTACTTTACGTTGCAATTACTAATATAAATGTAAGCAACTTAAATTCCTCATTCAATTCAATTCTATTTGTTAGATACGGTGCTTGTTCTTATGTAACAAATTTCACTGTATTCATAAGCGTCGGGGCAAGAGAAATTAATAATAGAAGAACAAGATTACCACATTTCAAGAGCAAGGGCGTGTCCTCCAATATTTCGACTAAATATGCAAATTATACTCTCTAACTAACACACTGTCGCGCTGTTCAACCATACCCGACTATACATCCTACAAGGACTACATAAATCACTTTATCACACCCAAATGCTATATTTTAGTACGCTAAGAAATGTTCTTCTTGATGTGCCAACTCTAATGCGTAAAATATACGTAAGTCCTCCCTCTCCAAAATTTTAACATTACATAATATTATTTGATTGCTTATGTAAAGAGCAGGGCACTCATACGTTGCTACATATTCGCCTTTTTAACTTAAAATGTTCTTAGATTATATCGTATTCACAACCCCTCGGCAGATTAACAAAGTCACCTCATAAATTCAGAAATGTTTAATCACTTACCTTTAAATTTGTGTGAAGTTAGTGTGAAGACTTCTGCTCAGTAAATTTATCGGCATGGAAAAAGCACATAGCACTGTTGTGCTTTCCTGTATAAAATATAGTGAGTCCAGAAGATTCCGTTTGTAGTACAAGAAAATCATGTCTCGAAACAGGTTTGAAGAGATAAAATATTTCTTCTCTTCCAGTAACGACAGCTCTGAAAAGGAAGGAAAATTTTAAATTGACTTATTTCTCTGGACGAAGTGGAAAAAACGTTTATAATTCGATATATTTAGAGTTCAGGCAGCATTTATGACGGTGGTGTCAACTTGGCAACCTGTAGCGAAAATTACTCATAAACGTGCTCTTGAAATTTGTTTTAAACGAATGATGCACATCAAAAAGGGTGGAAACAATTTTAGGGCTTTAAGGAGAGAGAGATAGAGTATGATTTCATTCGTCTTAGATGAACAGTAATATTTAATGTGGCGAAAGTTGTTAAAAAATCAGAATGGCCTCGTTGTTCATCGACCACTTCTTTACGTACCACACTCGTTTTGACATTTATAGAAATGAGAGACTTTGCCTATGGAATGAATCACATAAAGGACGATCGGGTATCAAACTCACCGTTTCGGAGTTAAACATTTGTTAAAAAACAAAACTGGTCTTTGAATGCCTGATGGACAATTACAATGAGATTAAGTTTGTTAGAAGGCCTCGCTGTCGTGGTATATTTTATATGTAGAACAGAAAATACATCAAGACGTAATACTTTAAGTAGCCCTGTCCTTTGGAGAAGTGAGGAACTAATGAAAGTTCTGGGACACTGGAAACCTAATTACATTTTGCCATCTGGACCAAGCAAACTCTGCATATCTGAGGGAGTACTTTAACCAAGAGGAATTCGAACTACCGAGTTAAAAAGGACAGAGTGATTTCATAATTCGGTGACGGTAAGAAGAATAATGCGTGTAGTAAGTAGTTTCGTAAGCATATGAGAGTCCCGTCCAGCTCAGCACAGAATGAAAAATCTTCGTAGAGAGGTTTCGATATTCAGGCGACACATGATTATCGCGTTTAACTGAAATTAATGAAGTAATTAAACATTTGAAAAAGCTTGGTAAAATGGGTTAATGCTAATCATGTTTTCTTTTCACGTGGTTAATAAAAAATAGTAGAAAGTTTGTGTATTTACTTCGGACCGTTTCTTTCAAATTGGTTCGAGAGAATAAACACGATTTTCCAACTTCTAAGACATATGCTTTGGGTGAGAGACTTTTATTTTCGTTTCACCCAGAGACCGTAAGATACATTGAACGAAGGCACATCGTTTCGCCGGCCGAAGTTTCTGGGCGAAAGGAAGTCATTTTGTGGAAGACGTCTTGAAGAACCCGTTGCCGAGGCGCTGGCGGGCGGGCCGACTGACACCCCCCCCCACACCCACCCCAGCCAGATCGCCAGACAAGAAGCACCCGCCCCGCCGCCCCACCCGCCACAGCAGGCCAGCGCCGTCGCTCGAGGAGGAATAACCGTTTAGGATTTATGGGCGCTTCGTTACGGCGGCGGCCGTTTATAGAGTCCGGGCCGGCGAGAGAGGCAAGCGAAGGGTGGGCGGTGGGCGGTCGCGGCGGGGGCGGCACGGGGGGGGCGGGGCTGATAGGCTGCGGAGTGGCGGAGAGGGCTCCGATGATGGCGGTGGGAGTGTGGCGATGGGATAACGGTGACCACGACCCGCTGTCAGCGCGAGAGAGCAACAAATTGGTGGCTTTCTTATGATGTGACACCACGAGTAAAGTCTCGTTGCTCACGCGATAAGATCTAGACGGATTCGTAAGCATCAATGGCTCAAACGAGCCTGACGAGTCGCGCTCAAGATCTGAGCCGGGAGCTGGAGGCGAATAAAAGTGTCGCGTGCGGCGCATTGGCGGTAATCTAATGCATGCTGCGTTCCAGTGTGAATTGTCGGTGATGAACATTTCTTGTTAATAATTGAATATTTGGCATGCATAATGTGGCGTGGATCTTGGACAATGTCTTTGAGAGAGAGATATAAGAACCAACTTACTTTAATCAAATACCGCGACATAGGCTCTTACACCCGCATCCGCACAGAACACTGCTCTAAGCTACCAATCTCCACATAATTAATGTTTTGATTTAAAAGCTTTAATATCAGTTATCTTAAGAATTTGTTTAGAAAATGTACTGCAATTTGCCTGAGTTTTTCCCTCAGGCACTGGCACAAACATTTACTGTTTAACATTATTTTATAATATCATAATATTATAAATAAAGGTGAGAAAGAAAGTTTGAAGGCTTAGAAATAAAAAAATGTAAGTGGCTTAAGTGGCCTGTTAATGTATTTTCATGTAATGATGAATGAATGAATGATGATGATGATGGATGATGATGATATAATAATAAGAATTAATCAAGCCTACCACCTAAAATAGACCAAAGTCAGAACAATTTCTTAATAGTGTTACGAGTGATTATAATGGCAGACTTGAATGTAGCAATAGGTTTAACGTATAAATAAACTGACTTCTTTATTTCAAGCCTTCAGTTTATAGTAGATAGATTTTGGATCAGTCATAAATATTCCAGTATTTAGTATCGCATAAAGAAAATTCACGAAACACGATTGTCTCAAGTTGATATACACTAACAATGGAATTATAGCCTAATGTGTCTCTAAGATAGATTAGATATATGTATATATTTCTTTTAAGAGAGGTGAAATGATGTGTAGCGAGTGTACGTGCATGTGGCTCTGCATCTGAGAGCAGCCTTGCTCGTCAGAGGGCGCTGAACGGAATAATATATACTCACGTTGCGAGGGCGGAGGTGTTCTTTGCGAGCAAACAGCTCGAGTCTACTCGGCTTCACCAGGGAGCCACGCCCCGCACCAGATAAGATAGATATATGATATATTCACAATTTGTCCATTTTCAACGTGGTGACATTTTAACCACTATAATTAATAAAGATAAAGACATTGTGGGAGATTCTTCTGGATTCAACATTAATTTGACTATGATT
>BOPP01000309.1:917379-929656 GCA_017312745.1 Gryllus bimaculatus
AGAGAGATACCAAATATGAATTCACGAAAAGTTCACGCAGAATTAGAATTTAAATTATTGGGAATGCAAACATTTATGTGTTACTCTCTTTATCTTTTCGTTACATTAAAAAGAATAATTGTACATTAATAGTAGTAAAAAAAACAAGTTTTTTCATTACTTATTTCACAAGGTTTTCATCATCTATACAACCAAAAATTAATTTCATTCAATATTCTTCTGTTTTACTCTTAATCGATTTCACACTACTGCGTTAATTAGCACCGAAATAACCTAATTATGAACTCATAACTTGCCTCTCGCGGTTTAGCTCATTGGGTCAGCATCCCTGCCTTTCCAATGACGCGACCCGGGTTCGATTTTCCGGTCGGGCAAGATTATAGTGAACGCTTTCCTTACAATGTCAATATCTGTTGATGTGTGACACAGGAGAAAACCTACTTCTCTGGTTGAGCAATACATAATACCAGCGTAGGCAATGGCTATGTGTTAACATACTTACCCCTTAAACATGGCCGCATGCCGAAATTCTGTGGAAAGCCCGTTCGCGGCCAAGTATAGACACATGCAAGTTAAAACAGTTGTGGTGTTTGTGAACACAATAGTAATATACTTTTCAATATTACCTTCAATTATTTACGTCCTGGAAAGCATCGCGCGTGAATGTTAAATCCCCCTAAATATGCATCCTCGTATCTAATCACGTGTCCAATCTTGCTTACTCGTCGCGCCAAGGTGCAGGGCACAGGAATGTATCCTCCAGATACGTCGGCGGCGCGTGGTGCGTCGTGCGAGAGTGCGCGCAACGTGGCGGCGTCGCTTTGTCTCGGGCTGCCACTCGATTGCTCGCTAATCGGCTGTTTTTCTCGCGCCTCTGTAATTTGCGATTTTCCGGAAACGCGCCGCCCCGCCCCCGCCCCGATCCCCTATTCTGCCCCACCCCACGCCGCCACGCGCCCTGGCTGACAGCACCTCACCCCCCGCCCTGCCCCGCCCCAAGCCTTCCGCCGCCCGCCCCCACCCCCGCCCGCTCCACTCCCGTCTCAACCCCGCGGCCTGCTGTCCCAACACCCCCAACCACACCCCGCCCCGCCTCCTCCGCCCTGTCCCCGCCGCGCCCACGTCCGGCTCACCCCGCGCACTCAGCTCCACCCCTCCCGACTCGCTCAACCCTTGCCCCGCCTCACCCTGCTCCTCACCTGCTCCTCCGGCCGGCCCGCCAGCGCTTCCACCATTCCCGGCTCGCCATGCCCCGCTTCTGCCCCGCTCGCCCCGCCCCCCCGCCCCGTCCCTATTCCTCCCTCCCCTCCTCCTCGTCCCGTCCAACCACGCCCCGCCTCGAGGGTAAACAGTGCTGAACGACGCAAGGGCGCTCAGCGGCTATTGACGATTCTCCACGTTGTGAGGAACCATTCACAGGAAGCTTCACGCCCATTCGCGCCCAAAGCCCCCTTTACACGCTTCGTTTTTCGCTCCTTTCCAGAACAGAAAACCCACGAGTGTTTCTATGCGGTACAGTTTCGGTATCGAAAGAGGATGAATGGTACCCAGCGTTTTACACGGTCATTTCGTTTTCTGCACATCATCCCGATGAAAACATTTCCCACGAACGCCGCAAAAGGCTCAAACATTTGCACATTGCATCTATAACCCTCGCATCCAAATGAAGACAAGACTGAGCCCGGAACGAGAAGTCAATATAGTACACAGTACACGGGGGCGGATCTAGAGGCAAATATTGGGAAGGGAAATTAAACATGTTACAGATTTTGTAAAATGTGTCAGGCTGCCCTCAGCTCATGCTGCGATGCGATTTTATTCGCTTTAATGATCATCCGAAAATATTTATGTTTTCAAGTTTCGTGACAAGTTAAAATGAATAGTTAATGAATCATTTTAGAGGAGGTACTTCCCTTATTTCCCTTGCCGTGGATCCGCGCCAAAACAATATTCTGTGACAACCGTTTTACTATTTCCTTCAGAACAAAATCCAAAACACTCGAACGCTCTCAAAACGGCACAATACAAACAAATCTCACCGCTGGCGTAGCAACTGTGGAAACGTTCCAAGAAGTGTCGCCCGCAGTTCGGTACGCAAACGACATTGTCTGTACTTTGATTTAAACATAGTGCCTCTTCAAGGTCATTAGATGAAAGGAGATCGGGACACTGTCATCCAATCGGGGGCTTCAGCACCAAAAAATGTAGTAGTAACGAAGCTCCTGATTGGATGACAGAGTCCCTCTCTCCTTTCAGCTCGCGATCTTGAAGGGAGACTATGGTTAATTTAGAATTTACGCAGTAAAATGACGTATGCTTCATTTATTGTACAGATTACGTCTCTGCTCGAGCACTTTTCCGCGCCGACGAAAAATACTGAAAAGAAGCCCGGTAAATGGGGCATAGTGAGCGAAAATGCCAGAAACGCTACTTATTGGGTTTTCAGTATCTAACATGACTTACAAAAAGAGAGGGAGATCTAGAAAATGTTTAATAAAAATTTAATTACAGAGAAAAATTAAGAAACAATGCTCATATTTGTGACATCACCATTTCAAAATTGACCAAACCCCAAATAAGTATGCTAATTGTATGCAAGATATTTTGTATCATCGTTCAAAGATAATCCTGATTCTGAAATAGTTTGTAAAACTATTCAGTTCAGACATAGTACCGGTAGGAAAATGATATAGCCGATAGGCACATTCGTGATAGTAGTTCACGAACAAGTGGAAGTATTCTCAACGGACGTATACCTACTTCACCTCGCAGTCAACTTTTCTTGAGGCATTTACCTATCTCCCAAAAAAGGCATAACTCTACTACATACCGTTCTGTTTTTGTCCGTAGTATAACGAATGATTATTTAGTGCCTAGTATTATATTGATCAATTTAATTTATCCACTTCTGTCTGTCTTCAAGAAATATATACATGCGCTTTTAGAGCACGGCGAACGTTGAAACCCACCGTGAAACGTTTATGAAATCAAAACTAGAAATCACCTATCACGAACACCTTTTATCACTGACTTAACATTCTCAATTCCAAAGATTCTGCCACCTTCACCTGTGCTCGTCGTTTTCTCTGGACTGGTGTGAAAACATCTACATGCCAACATATCTAAAATGTTCCCTCCTTCCGAAACACTGGGATGCAGTCGGGGTATTAGTTGGGACGCGGTGAGATAGGAGATGGAAAAGTGACCGCGGGATGCAGTCGGGCCGCTCCCCTCTCCGCTGCTACCTTCCAAAAAGGGAATCGCGCGCTGAGGCTGAGGCTGAGGCTGGCGCAGCGCGGCGCGGAGCCAAGTCGCCAGGTGAGGCGGCGCGGCGCGTCTTGGCTTTTTGCGGCGCGAGGCCGGGGCGGGGCGGGGCGGGGCGGGCGAGCGGAGCGGAGCGGGCAGCTGTGTAATGCCCAGGGACTGCGCGACCCCCGCCCCCGCCGGTCATCATCATTTGTCTCCTGCAGGGGTGTCCAAGGCCGCTGCGCGCCCCACGCGCGCCTTCACAGGGCCCGCTCTCTGCAACACCTCGCTCATTCGGGAGCTTCGATGCGCAAAAATTTTGGCACAAATAAACCCTCCTTCATTCGAGAATCTGTTTTCGTGAGATGGATGACGTATCGTTTCTGAACAGTGAGCAGCTTTCATTTTTGAAATGATTAAATCGTACTCGTTTAAGAGTAAATAAAGCTGAGAAGCACTCTCCGTGTGATATTTCTGAAAATTATACTTCGATTCTTTAAAGCGGCCGATGACATTAAGTCACTGTTACACCACCTGCCTCATAAAATGAATATTTTAATTAATTCGCGAACGTCTTGCTCAAAGGGGCTCGTGGCTTCAGAAATGGGTTTATCACTGTAAAAACAATTCATTTTATAAGGCAAGAAGTGTAACAATAATCTTAAGTCATCGGCCACTTACAAAAATCGAAATATAATATTGCAAATGACTCACGAAATGTGGTTTTAAAAAGTTGTATTCCTGTGAAATATAATTCATTCCTGCTTAGTTACTATTTCACTTTCGTTATTTGTCTTTTTTTCTAATTGACTTCCGTATTTTAGTATCTTTCAAATTAGACTTTATAACAAATAGTTAAGTAAACATTAGACAGTCTCTGGGTTGCCAAAACGTATTTTTGAATAACATCGGTGCATTATAATTCTTCACGTTCTTCATTTACTCCTGACACTCACTGATAACTACACAGGATGTCTCTGAAAAACTTCACCTGTTCAGATGATAGATTGGAGAGAGCCAACGAAAGTAGTTTTCGTAAATGATTCTATTGCTCAGCCAATTATTCCATTACACTTATGATTAATAATAAATATATAATTGAAAGTAGTAAATATAGAATTGAAAGTAATAAATATATAATTGTAAACAATAAAAAAATCTTTTTCGTCGTTTCCTTATTCGTTTTCCAACGCCCGTGTGCCCTTCTCCTCGGAAATGTGATGTTCGTTAGCGAAACTGCCGCCACTGCAATGTTTGTGGCCTTCAGTTCTGCCTTAATCGTCTCAACCTGAAGTAGTGATCATCATGACGACTCGAGAGCGCGTTGGAAAGTATGTATCAAGGGGGGATAGACGTATTTTAGTTGTAGTTTCCTGTTTTTGGTTTTGACAACGAGGTCTGATTTTTTCGTCCTTGGTTCACTCCACTCCTGATCTACCTATTCTCTGCTTTTGCGCATTTCTCTTCGGAAATATTCTGTAGAGTATTTATTATGCTCTTCCAAACTATCTCATAGCATACAAAATTAGTTTTAATTTTTTATTCAATTTTATACATTTCTTTATTTATTATGAGTTACATTTTAATTTTGATAGACAACTTTTTTTCAGAAAATTTTCGTCACAGCAGTAGGCTCTATGTGGTGAAAGAAAAGTAGGAACACAGAAAAGTATTAATGATTAGTTTTCGTGCTATTATTTTGATATTGAGAAAATTTATTTGAAGCACCACAATTTGTGTGTGTTTCTTAAAACAGTTGTATCTATTATTTCTTATCGAATTGCATTTATATCGATACAATGTGTTCAATCAAACACGGATATTTCGTAATTCGCTGCTTTACATTGCAGTTTCACCTTGCTTGCGAGTTAACCTTAATCCTATCGCGAGAAAACAGGAAGGGAGCAAGAAAGCTGGTCTAGCAGGGCATTGAAAGGAAGACATCAACGGTGGCAATATTCCTGGGGGCCTTTGAGCTTGCAGCCCTTTTGGGAGCACGGCACGTGACCTGAGTCGGCGGCGCCCCCAGCGCTCTCTCGCCCACGCCCCTTCTGCCCCTTACGACCTCCCGCCTTTTCTTTTCTCCTACGTTCCTTCCTTCCGCCAGCGTTGGCCTCCTCCTAGCGGCCTTTGACGCCGTCGCCCTGCCGCTCTTCTCAAACTTCACCGATTGCTTCGCACTGGCTGAACATCGCCTCACTCCGCTGCCGCTGCCGCTTCTATTCAGTGCCCTAACCGCGGAGGTGCCACGTTTAATCCCTGTCGCAGCAACAACGGAATCGCTAATATATCATATCTTGGCACCGGTTGCCCCAATTCGCTGTTCCGCCGTCTTCCCCACCCTCACACGCGCGCCGCCCACCACCACACACCCACTCAGGTCTCCGCCTCGCCCACCCACCTTCGCCCGCACGCCTCCCTTCTCCGACCGGCCTCCCGCTCTCGCCCGGCCTCCGCGTCCCTCCACTCAGGCGTCTCAACTTCAAGCGCAGAGCCTCGGGTGAGCGGCGCGCATTGTGTCTCTAACGCGGCCCATTCGTGGCAGGAAAACCGGGAGGCCCGCCCGCCCCGGCCACTCACCCGCCTTCGCCCCCAGTGGCCCGCTGGGGCCGGTGAGCAGCGTGTAACCTCGACCGGCAGAGGGCACACAGCCGTGCTGCACGCCGAGAGTAAATCGCGATTGCTTCTAGAAAATTTACTTAATAGGCAATACAAAATAAGTTATTACCATACATATTTTTTTTTGTGACATAAATTTACCTTTTTGAATTTGAATTGGAATTTGATGTTTTATATTTACGTGGCCCGACGCTTGGGCCATCAAGCTCATCTTCCGTTGACCCACCACAAATTTTTTGCTAACGCTTCTTTTCACCCACTCGGAGAACAAAGGAGGTATTCAGTGCGGCTTTCTTCTAGAGCATAAATGTTTCTATCTCTTTCAATCCATGTATCCTTCCTCGGCTCACTAAATTTGAAAACGCATTAATATAGCTATATATTCTATGTAGTCGACTGAGTTTTATGAACCAATACACCACAAATTGATTATCTGCTAACTTACTACAATTCGTAATTCTGTAAGAAGATACGGACCGTCGCATGAGTCGCCCGGCGAGGGAGTACACATGAGTACCGGATCTCGCCATCAAGCGGCATTTCTCGCGATGAAAAAAAAACATGCACTACGCTGAGGCACTACCTGTCGTTAGCAGTTGTCGCGCCGGGAATCAGTAATGAATCAATCAAACAGAGTCCCCTGTGCTTGGTTCGCTTTCCTGCCAGCAGCCTCACACCCCGAAGATGACGCGATTCGCCTCGATTCTTCAAGCCAGGATTCTTCCTTGTAGACGTTTTCCTCCAGGTGCTCCCCGCAGGCGCTTCGGCGTTGGGAGCATGGGCGGGGCGCGGGGGTCCGGGCGGGGCGGCGGGCACGGAGAGCGGGCGTGGGCAGACGGCGCGGGCGGCGTGAGATGGGGCGGTGTGGGAATGCGGCGCGTGGCTGGCGGCGGGGGGCGGGGCGGGGTGGAGTGACGAGGGCATGGGCGGCTGGCGCGGGTTCGCGTGGACGGGGAGGTGTGGATGGATGTGGGGCCCGACCCGGAAAAAAAAGCGGGGCGCGGGCGGGGCGGGAGGGGGGGCGGGGTGGCATGGGCGCGGGGCGGCGCGGGGCGGTCCCCGTGGGGGCTCCGCGGGCGGTCGATGGCGCGGAGGAGGATTTCTCCGGACGGAGGCTGACGCGGAGGCGGAGGCGGAGGAGGCGGCGGCCAACGAGGAGGCAGTATTGATCGAGCCCCGCTGACGCCGCCGCCTCCGCCGCTATCGACCTCGCCCCGCCACCGACTCCCACGAATTATTCTCCCCAGCGTCTCCGGGCTCTATACCTCTCTTGCGACGCGATGCAATTCTCTGTGCATATTTGTACAACGGTTAACATCGTATGTTTGCTTTTTGTTGGCGTGGGTTAATGCTGTCGGAAAACCCAAATTTTTCATCTGTATCAGGAAGTGCATTGGGGAAGATCTTATAGGTGCTGTCGACAATGTTCATAAAGTAGTTGCTTCGAATCGTTGTATATCTATCAACTTCATTTGGAATACAATCTTTCGAGAATACAGGAGTCTTTTGATAATGTACCAGTTTCTCTTTTTACTTTCTTGCCTTACGAATTCTTTGTATATACATTTTTAACTCCTTTTATCACTAGTTCTCAATTAAGCGAGTAGTCTGATTTTAGAATTCAGGTGTGCAAAGAAAGGGAAAGGCAGTGAAAGCAAAGGACCTACATTTCTCGTTTTCTCATTTTTTTAAATAATAAATGATGTGCAGCAATATATTTTCAAACAGCATCTATGGCAGACGTATTGATAGGGAGGATCAATGAGCACTTAGTTACTTTACGTTGCAATTAATAAATATAAACTGTAAGCACAAATTAAATTCCTCATTCAATTCAATTCTATTGTTAAGATACCCGGTGCATTTTCTTAGTAACAAAGTTCACTGTATTCATAAGCGTCGGGCAAGAGAAATTATCTGAAGACACAAAAGAATTACATTTAAGAGAGGCGTGTCCTCCATATTTCAGATAATTGAATTATTATTTATAATGTGGCTGTAATAGACTATACATCTACAAAGGAATACATTTTATAAATGCTATAATTTTAGTACGCTAAGAAATCGTTCTTCTTGATGTGCCACACTCTAATGCGTAAAATATACGTCAGTCCTCCCTCTCCAAAATATTTAACATTACATAATAATTATTTGATTGCTTAAATGTAAAGAGCAGGGCACTCATACCGTTGCTACATATTCGTCTTTTTAACTTAAAATGTTCTAGTTATATCGTATTCACCTGGAGATTTAACAAGAAATATTATTGAATGTTTAATCACTTACCCTTTTAAATTTGTGTGAAGTTAGTGTGAAGAATTCTCATCAGTAAATTTATCGGCACTGAAAAAGGCACATAGCACTGTTGTGCTTTCCTGTATAAAAAACATCTTCCATAGATTCCGTTTGTACAAGAAATAATGTCTCGAAACAGGTTTGAAGAGATAAAAATATTTCTTCTCCTTCCAGTCAACGACAGCTCTGAAAAGGAAGGAAAATTTTCAAAATTGATCTTATTCTCTGACGAAGTGGAAAAAACGTTTATAATTCGATATATTTAAGAGTTCAGCAGCATTTATGAACAGGTGGTGTCATACTTGGGGCAACCTGTAGCGAAAATACTCATAAACGTCGCTCTTGAAATTCTGTTTTAAACGAATGATGCACATCAAAAAAGGGTGGAAACAATTTTAGGCTTAAGGTGGAGCGTCAAAGAAAAGTATGATTCATTCGTCTTAGATGAACAAGTAATATTTAATGTGGCGAAAGTTGTTAAAAAATCAGAATGCCACCAATTGTTCATCGACCACTTCTTTACGTACCACACTCGTTTTGACATTTATCAGAAATGAGAGACTTTGCCTATGGAATGAATCAAATCAAAGACGATCGGGTATCAAACTCACCGTTTCGGAGTTAAACATTTGTTAAAAAAACAAAACTGGTCTTTGAATGCCTGATGGACAATTACAATGAGATTATAGTTTGTTAGAAGGCCTCCTTGTCGTGGTATATTTTTATATTTAGCAACAGAAAATACTTCAAGACGTAATAGTTTAAGTAGCCCCTGTCTTTGGAGAAGTGAGGAAGCTAATGAAGTTCTGGACACTGGAAACCCTAATTACATTTTGCCATCTGGCACCCGAATTGCATTTGAGGGTATTATAACAAGAGGAATTCGATAGATAGTTAAAAAGGACAGAGTTGATTTTATAATTCGTGACGGTAAGAAGAATAATGCGTGTAGACTAAGTAGTTCGTAAGCATATTCGCAAAGTCCCGTCCAGCTTCACACAAGAATGAAAAACTTCGTAGAGAACGGGTTTCGATATCTTCGGCGACACATGATTATCGTTTAACTGAAATTAATGAAGTAAATTAAACATTTGAAGCTTGGTAAAAATGGGTTGATGCTAATCAATGTTTTCTTTTCACGTGGTTATGAAAAAAATAGTAGAAAGTTTGTGTTTTACTTCGACAGTTTCTCTTCAAATTGGTCGAGAAGAATAAACACGATTTTCCAAACTTCTAAGACATATGCTTTGTGAGAGACTTTTATTTTCGTTTCACCCAGAGACCGTAAGAATACATTGAAACGAAGGCACCATCGTTCGCCGGGCCGAAGTTTCTGGCGAAAGGAAGTCATTTTGTGGGAGACGTCTTGAAGAACCCGTTGCCGAGGCGCTGGCGGGCGGGCCGACTGACACCCCCCCCCACACCCACCCCAGCCAGATCGCCAGACAAGAAGCACCCGCCCCGCCGCCCCACGCCGCGCACACGCAGCGCCCACGCCCGGCGCGCCTCTGCTCGAGGAGGAATAACCGTTTAGGATTTATGGGCTGCTTCGTTACGGCGGCGGCCGATTTATAGAGTCCGCCGCGCCGGCGAGACGAGGCAAGCGAAGGGTGCGGCGGTGGGCGGTCCGCGGCGGGGGCGGCAACGGGGGGGGCGGGGCTGATAGGCTGCGGAAGTGGCGGAGGGGCCTCCCGATGATGGCGGTGGGAGTGTGGCGATGGCGATAACGCTGACCCACGACCCGCTGTCAGCGCCGAGAGAGCAACCAAATTGTGCTTTCTTAATGATGCTGACACCCCACGAGTAAGTCTCGTTGCTCCCACCGTCTCGTTCAGCGTTGTAAGTCAATGCTAACGAGCCTGACCGAGTGCGCTCAAGAATCCCTTGAGCCGGACGCTGGGGCGGCGAATGAAGTGCTCGCGTGCCGGCGCATTGGCGGTAATCTAATGCAATGCTTCGCGTTCCAGTGATGAATTTGGTCGTGATGAACATTTTCTTGTAATAATTGAATATTTGCATGCATAATGTCGCGTGCGATCTTGACAATGTTCTTTGAAGGAGGCAACTAGCTATGCAATATTTTATCTCCGGCACTGGTTTCCGCATTCCGAAGAAAATGTTTGTAAAATTAAATATTAATGTTTTGACTTCAAAAGCTTTAATATCAGTTATCTTAAGAATTTGTTAGAAAATGTACTGCACATTTGCCTGAGTTTTCCTCAGCACCTGGCACAAACATTACTGTTTAAATTATTTTATAATATCATACATCATTATGAATTAAAGGTGAGAAAAGAAAGTTAATTGAAGGCTTGAAATACAAAAAATGTAAGTGGCTTAAGTGGCTGTTAATGTTACTTTTCACCATCGTAATGATGAATGAATGAATGATGATGATGATGATGATGATGATAATAATAATGAATTAATCAAGCCCTACCACCTAAATAAGAACCAAAGTCAGACACATTTCTTAATAGTGTTACGAGGTGATTATAAATGGCAAGACTTGAATGTACCAATAGGTTTAACGTATAAATAAACTGACTTCTTTTTATTTCAAGCCTTCAGTTAATAGTAGATAGATATTTGGATCAGTCATAAATATTCCATATTTAGTATCGATAAGAAAATTCACGAAAACCACGATTGTCTCAAGTTGATATACACTAACAAATGGAATTATACCTAATGTGTCTCTGTTGTTTTTTTTTCCTTTTAAGAGAGGTGAAATGATGTGTAGCGAGTTGTGTGTGCTTGTCTGAGAGCGCTGTGTCGGTCCGCAGGCGCTGAACGGCTTCCTCCTCATCCTCACGTGCGAGGGCGAGGTGTTCTTTGCGACGCACAGCATCGAGTCCTACCTCGGCTTCCACCAGGTGAGCCACGCCCCCGCACCTTCTTTTAAAAAACTTTTTTATTTCACAATTTGTTCCATTTTCAACGTTTGGTGACATTTTTAACACTATAATTACATAAAGATAAAGACATTGTGGAAGATTCTTCTGGATTCAAACATTAATTTGACTATTGCATTAAAATATATTTTTATGTGACAAATATAATGGTTTATTTATTTTTAATCTGTGTGTTTCTTCACTGTTGTTCAGGATGTTGATGGTCAAGCGATTAGGGTGATCTTGGAGTCTGTCTTGGTATTTTCTGCTGTACTTGGTCACAGTTTCGTATACCGCTTGGAACCTGTACGTCATTGTGCAGGAGATTTATTAGAAATGAACCATGGTGCATTAAGTAGAATTTTTAGTACTTTGAACTGAAATCTTTGTAGGATCTCTATATTGGATTGACTGGCACTGCCTCATAGTTAGATACCATAAGTCCATATTAGCAAGGATGGATTTGTATAAAAGGATTTTATTTCGGAGGAAGAGAGGGGAGTGTCTACCTTACCTATCCAGTAAAGTTTATGTAATTTGATATTTAGCTGAACACCCGGTCTCTAGAAGTCTCCTGCGGACAGCGGCTGAATGCGACCGAGCTATGTAGATGAATTTTAATTTATTCAGATGGTGAATATATACTTAAGTTTAAATGACTATACATGTTGGATAGCTTAATAGCTAACGTAAATTAAAACTTAAAACTAATACAGAGGATGAGGTTGCCCATTGGCCTCCTCTAGTCGGGGCCTAGTACGGAGAATTCTTGAGGAAAATGTGAAAGGGACATTTATTTTGTATTCTGGTTCTCTGTGAAGGGTTTTTGCCGAGTCAGTGAACGGATAGTGAAGGGGTTTGGGGTATGTTTGAATTATGCCTCCGTCGGGACTCGATCCCCAGGGCGTCCAGCCCAGAGTCGCCGCCCCTGAGCCTCCGGAGCCGGCGAGGAGGCGCTGCGCAGATCTGCGTGGGTCGGAGGCTGCCGCCGCGCTCATTATCGAGTGGCGATGCCGTGCGTCGGCGGCTGGCCTGCCGGCCGCGAGCGGCGGCGGGGGGCGGGGCGGGGGCGGGGCGCCGGGGCGATGGCGACGGTCCGGAAGGGGCTGGGGGGGGGGGAGAATTTATGGGGGGCAAGTGTCACCGGCGGGGGGCGCGGCTCGTTACGCGCGCGGTCCCGTCCTCCCCCGCCCCCCTCCGCCGCGCCTTCCTAACGGGTGAAG
>BOPP01000309.1:931248-942831 GCA_017312745.1 Gryllus bimaculatus
AACGCAATCTGCCTGCGAGCCCGTAAATAACGTTCATTTCCTTCCCGCCGCCGCCGCAGCGCCGCCGGAGTAGGAAAATTGCGGTGAACGGGGCGAAATTCGCCCTCCGCCCCACGCTCCGACCGCGTCCCCGGCTTTTTTTCTTCCCTTCCCCTTCGTCGATTGATAAGACGAATGCGGGAGAGCGGGTAAGGACGTTCGGTCATGCAAGCGGCGGATCACCGCGTGGCGGACCCCACAACGGACAGGCGGGCGGCGCGGATTCTCCTTAGGCGGATTGGAAAACACGCCCGCGTCGCCGCGCTACAGCGCCGACACTAAAGCGCGGACGTGGGGTCAATATTGCCCAAGATTTCGTGCTTGTTTGCCGGCGCGAAGTAGGCTACGAGGCCCCTGACATTCCAAGGCCACTGGCTGGCCGCCGCTCGCAGCGCGAGTGTTATAAAGGAAGTGCTGCACGCAGCCCCGCCCCCCCCCTCGCACGTCACCTCACGTTCCATTACACTCGTGTTACTTGTACGCGGGGCGTGTACAGGTAGTTCGAGCGGGGCGGAGAGAGAAAGTAACACGGACCGACCTTGAGTGGACACGACACTCGCAGGGCTGGAAGACGCGAAATTGACTCGCCTGATCATTTTACTCAAAATGAAATCGTTTATTTTTCAATAAAAGATATCCAATTTGGAAGTTAAATTAATACGACCGTTATTATTTCTACTCTTTTCGGCCCAATTTTACTATTTTTGGTTTATTCTCTTCTTCACAATGCTTTTTTCCGTTTCTATTTTATTCATTCAAGGCAAATTTCAGTTGCTTTACATAATTCAGAAGTCATACACCATATTGAATTTTTACATTTTTATTCAAATTAATCTACTTAATTATTTTATATATCATTTAATTATTTTCTTTCTTAGCTGATATATTGGGTGGTTTAACTTCAACTTTTTTGTGTTGCAGTAATAAGTATTTTTATAATCCTTCAATTTTTAAATAATTTTGTCGCAGTTTACTTTGACCTAATTTTCTGTTTAAAACTTTCGTTGTAGTTGTGGGAGTAAAATGCCTGACAGTGCAATCCCGTCTCACACACAGCACACACGAGCCGGAATGCGGCGCGAACCTCGCAACAGCAGGACGTCCTGTCGCCGTCAAGGCCTTAAGTTTGTTGGCGAAGTCGCAGTTTCTGAAAAGTCGCCGAGTGTGGAGGGTGCCCTCCGGCGCCAGCGCAACGGCGCTCGCGAACTAATTGCCTGCGTTATTAAGTTGGCCGGAGGTTCCGGTGAATGCAAATGCCGCCGCCGCCGCCGTGCGTTTCCGCGACGTCTCGGTGCGCTCCCCCACCCCTCCCACCAACCCTCTTGGGGCGGGGGGCGCCAAGGCTCTGGGGAGAAAACCTGGAGACGCCGTGCAGCCCAGAGGCACTCGCTTTATTCCCGGGAAAGCGAAGATATGTCAAGTAAATGTAAATTTTTCTAGCTCTTATCCCATAGGAAAATGTTACAGAGCTTAAAATAGTATGAAGGATTCTTCAAAGGTAATCGGATGTGAGTGAAAACAATCCGGGGAGGCTAATCAGAAAACAATTGAGGAACCAGGAGCCTTCGGGAATTATTGGCTGCCAAACTGCAGTATCTAAGGCAGCGGCTAGTACTATTAATAATAATACAATACTTAAACTTTGTTTAATTTCAAAGATCCTTATTTTTCAACGTATCCATTTGTGGGGGTGGTTGAGTTAGTTTTCCACTTTTGGGTTCCGGAGTTCAAATTCTTCTTGGTCCATGTAGACGTCGTGACGAACCAAACGGAATGACTGAAAGGACTTGGAATATCTAGAGACATTATCTTCATAACGTTCAGTAATACTCTTTGCATTTCTGATTTGTTTTCATTTGCACTACATGCGTTTGAACTCACGATGTACTCACAATACCCTTGAATTTTATTCTAATCTAGATACGTACGAGTCATATCAAATATGAGCTTGAAATTTTTTATTGCTACATAAACTTTCTTATTACGAATCTATTGAACCTAATATTTCCGCAACAGCGTAGGCACAAATAAAGTGCCCGTAATCGCTTGTACTGCCAACAAGTAAATCAGCTGTAGTTGTATTGCCACCATCCAAACGTTGCTATCCGTTGGCCTCTCTATTGAGATAATTGAAATAATAACACTAATAAGTTCGAACACAAAGCAAATATATTATTCGTGAAATCATGCTTGCATAATCAATTGGTGAATGTTACCGTCTTCGCTTCCGCGGTTATCTTGTTCCTTTCTTTAGAACCACCGTTCAATTTTGCAAAATTCTCTTCCCCTAGGTTTTCCCAAACTTCCAAGATTCTGAAGTTGCTACTAATTATTTTTTAAATCAGAATTTCGCATTAATATTTAACCGGCCTCTATTCCGTCTCGCGAATTCCACCCAGTCTCTCTCAACAACCTTGCGTCCACGGTAACCGACTCTGCATCCTTCAATTGCTCTTAGTCACGAGTTCATACAACTTGTACAAAATGTTTATTTTCATAACGTAACCCTTTCGAAATGTCGTTCCGTGGCAGCGCGGATGTCCGCAGCGAGGCGGTGGCCGCGGCTAGCGAGCGCCCGCGCTCACGGGGCGGCCGGGGAGATTATGCAACGGCGCGAACGCACGCTCGAGCGCCCTAACTGTAAACGCCATAAAACGGCTATCTGCGGCAACTACTTGCTGATTGAGGGACATTAAACTCCCGCCTGGCAATTTGAAATTTCTTAAATGTCGGTAATTGTAGAGTTACGCGCTCCGAAGGACTTATCCTCAAATTCAAAGGTTTCGAACCGACAATTACTGGGCCCGATGGAGACAATTCGTCAAGGAGTCAGACCTACAGACTGCACGTGGGGAGGCGATATGTGTGGAAATGTTCTCCGATGCATTTTTTATGAGCAGTGAGTCCATTAAGCTATATTTCAAAATCGTTTTACGATAAATGTCAATGTTCTTCCAATGTCTTGATATTCTCCCCTCGTACCAAGAAACGCCCAAGAGGGGAGACGGCATGAAGCATTAACTATATCTTGGAGCTTACGAGATTTAAATCTCGATTCCCTTTCCGCCAAATTTCCAGAAATATAATTTTTCTCCTATTTAAAAAATACACATTTATAATTCATTTGTAATTTTATCTATTATGGATTCAAGGTAGAACTTCTAAATTACTGAAAGAAATGCAAAAATCACGATATTAAGAATAAGAACAATAAAAAATTACATATTTCTATATTAATCGATTATTGAATACTTCTGCTTTAAAATGCGAATACAAAATCATTATTGTAACAATACGTGTTTGAAGTTTTGTTTAACGTTGAGTGTGATAAGTTGAGTGTAACGATTATTATTACGTTTTATTTACCTCAATCACTTAAAGTTTGTTAAATATGTTTATTTTCAGTTACGAAATAATAAAATGTTTTTTCTTTATTAAAGCTTGCCTTTCGAATCTCCTTTTGGAGAAGCAATAAAAAATTGCCTATTATTCTTGCCGAGGACTCCAGTGGAATGGCCACGGGCCCTCTGAATTCGCTCCTGTCTCGCCCCCCCCCCTGGCCCGCACCTGCCGAACGTCCAGGGGCGGTGCGCGTAAATCATACCAGGGGGCGGTGCAATCAGTTGCCCCGCAGGGGGCCGTGTTTGGATATCCCCCCCGCCCCGCCCCCGTCCCCCCGCTTCCGCTCAAAACGCTCTCCCCGGGGCGCGCCGCTCACCTCCACCTTCCCCCTCCCCCCTCCAAGGCCCCTCAGTACATGCTCGCTTGTGTTCTTCTTCGTACTCTATCGGTAGCCACAAATTCCCATGTGCGGACCAAACCCAGCCAGGTTTTACCTTTGGTGAAAACCCCTTACCGGCGATAACTGCCACGCGGTGGCAAACCAGGAGGGGGGCAGCAGTGGTAGGTGTATAAAAAATATAAAGCATCTATTTCTTTTTACCCCGTGTTTTTCCAAATTTTCCATTTAAAACCTTTTAAGAAACTGTAGACGTTTGCCCTCTTATAATCCCCTCCGATTTTCTCCAATTTGAGGCTAAACAATTTAGATAGAGGTAAAAGAAATGTTGGAAATTATATTCACTTATTTTTATCGACGTTACATGGAAGTAGCGTTGATGTAACCTGATCAGTCACAACTTATGATTAAATTTTGTTCTTTCCCCGGTAGCGAAGGATAGTAATTTCCGGGGTCTCGTGGCGGGGCCATTTTAGTGTTTTACAAAATCGAAGGAAATCATTCAAATTGCCACTTACACCATCCTCTGTATGCCGTTGGTTATCTTCAAGGCCCAAGATGCCCCCCCCCCTGGAATGCGAGGTCAATAGCCCTTTTGAGGTGGCCTGTGCGCCGTGAAGGACGGGACGCACGCCGGGCCGTCACGACCACGGGCCTGCGTGAGGGACGTGGCCGAACCAGCTGAGGAGGCTCAGGCGTATCAACTATGTGAACCGCCAGTGCTGTTCTGACAGAGCGGCGGACACCTAGGCCACCGGTTGGCCAGATTTTGAGACTAGCTCGGATTGGTAGTTGTCCATGGTTTTCCCGATCAATACCAGGAAAAATGCCCGGATCAGTATCCATAACAGGCGTTCACAGAGCCCTTCATTCGCTTTCGTTTACTCTTTTCCTCACTCCTTACCCACACATTATAACTCACATGCTAAAGTACCAACTTCTCGGGGGAGACCCAGTTTGGGAGGTTGAGCAGTATCCCGGCGCTGGAGCAGCTTGCTCGCTGGTGGGAGATGCTTGATTTGGAGGAGAAGACTCTGGCCAAGCCACCTCGTAGGTCGGTGCGTCGAATGCTTTAGAATCCAGGACTAAGAACACCGCCGCCTTCCGGCGATAAACAAGACTATTACAGACCGAAACGACCTTGGTAGTTGACGCCGCCCCGAACGATACAATCATTCAAGGAGCCGTTGGCGCAGGGCGGGGTCGTGGGCTGGGCTTGGGCTGGGAGAGTGGGCGAAAGCCGGAGCCGGCGCACGAATGGCGTGATGCGAGGCGGGTCACGGGTGCGTGAGGTGGCATGAAGGCGGGCACGGGGGAGGGAGGGGGGCTTGGGCGCGCCGGGGCCCGCTTTCGGTCAGCCACGATGCGGCGCGGGCGGCTTGGCGTGGGCGGGCGGCGCGGAGGCGGGGCGGCGCGCCGGGGCAAAAACAACGAGGCGCCGCGCGCCGATCCCTGCGCTCGGGCAGCGCTGAGGATCTTTTATTAATGAGGCTGGGGCGCGGGGCCGCCTGGCCCGGTGCGTCCCAAAGCGCCTGGCCACGCCGCCCCTCTCGGGCTTCTTGCGCCGCTCTCTTCATTCAAAAATCGGAGGAGCACCTCCACTTATTAGGTGACGATTAATAATCTCCTCGTCTGGGAAAGTACGTGTATACAGCTTTTCACATGACCCAGTTGAAACTGAAAACCATAACTGATATCCTTAAAACTTATTAATTTTATTAAGAAAAATTATTAGTAGAATGAATAGTTCTGGACTAGTAAAGCGAATAATACATATTTCGTACCCATTAATCTATTATTTATTTTGTTATGTTAACTAGTTGGCTGCTAAAAACAGGGACAATATTTATAATTATTAGAAATGAGAAGTCTTTATACGAAACAATAATTGATCCTTTTAGCGTTAGTAAGGTTGTTCTACTGTTAAGAAATTGTGTTTTGAACCACTTGACACGTGTCTGATATCTGCAGTAACATATTTGATATGAACTACTTACTTGGTGTCAAATAGATGATTTAGGTAGCGGTTGTTCTCCACAGATAATTCGGTAATTAAATCTTGACATCTGAACATTATCTTGAATCACTCTTACTTTAGTAATAGGATTCATTTCCCTGCTCCTTTGCATATAGCTACTGTTGTGAGCTTTCTCACAACTTTGCACACAGCAGTTTCGTTCGGGAAGACTAGTATAATTTGCATAATAATTTAAACCTGCATTCTTATAAGTGATGAAAAAATATTTTATGCTGTATTGTAATCGCATTGTGAAACAGTTAAATTTGCTATTATTCTAAAAAATATTACAATCAAATTCGCTACCACTAAGTTAGGCAGTAGTTATGATAATGCAGATAACGTTACAAAAGTAAATGCGCATTACAAATTCTTATTCCACACAGAACAACTCCAATTAATTTGAAAGTACAGTCAAGGTCAGATGTGTAACAACTCTAGCTGCATTCCCACGCTGCATTTGTGGAGTTGCAGGGGGACTGCGTCGGTTCCAGTGGCCATTACTAGAGACCCTGGGTTATTAGGGTAGAGCAACCGCCTCCTTTTAATATCCTCTCTCCGATAGCACGCCGCCAACAGCATTCAGTGCACAAAGTGGAAGTTGTGACAATTGTGTCATTCACGAAGATTTAAAGAATATGAATATTGGTTTTGGGAAAGCTTCATGATTCCTAAAACAAAATACCATTCATCTCTACATCCTCCTGCATAACGACGAAAATGGCAGGATCAGCGCACAATGGAATCGCTCTACTCTCTGCATCTAAGGTTTTCCTCTCTTTCCCCCGCTAGAGGCCCTGAAGAGGCTGGTCATGTAGTTTTCTATTTCACCACCCGCAGCTCTTTTGACTTTTTGACAAAGAAGGTCGGCAATTCTTAATAAACTAAACTTCTATAACACTATCACCAAGGAAGGTATCCGGCGCCCTATTAATAGGACATCTAAGATTTAACCATAGACGCAGGTAATGTCTATTAGTATGGTTTTCTCTTTTGTTTCAGACTTGTTCATTTTTTTCCGTTCATCTCACACATTCATAGCTTACGTCTATTATTCTTCTTACAACAGTCATACTATACACGCGCACATTTTACAGGACACTATTCACATAGATAAAACGCCACGGCCGCCGACTTTGTTCCAAAAGCGTGCATGAAGTGGTCACCTAGTGGTCTTGGCGGGCTCTATCCATTCCCAACTTGTTGCCACCCTGTGCTGATTGCTTTCCCACACTCCGGGGGGGTGTGCGAATGCGTTGGGCGCTACCCTCCCCTTCGCGCCTTGCGCGGCCCCCGCGTCGGCGCGCCGGCGTGCGGCGGCCTGGACGGCGCAGTAGCGCCACACGCCAGATAGCGATCTGCGCGGCCGCGCGCCGCTTTCCGCGCCAACTGGCCGCCGCCGCATTTGCATCTGCGGCTGCGACACGCCCCCTGCCGCCCCACCCCGCCCCCGGCCCCCACCCCGCCCGCCCAGCCCAGCCCCCGGCCCCCTCCCGCTCCCCCGCTCCGCCCACCCACCCCCGCCCCGCCCCCTACCCACACACACATACACCCCCCGCCCCGCCGCTCCCGCCCCGACCCCCGCCCCGCCCCTCCCGCCCCGCCCCGCCCCCTGCCGCCCCGCCGCCGCCCCGCCCCCGCCCCGCCCGCCTGCCGCCAACGCCCCATCCCTCCCGGCACCCGCCCCTTCCCCCCGCCCCTCACCCCCGCCACCGCCCCGACCACCGCCCGCGCCCCTCCCGCCCCGCCCGCCCGCTCGCACCGCGGGCAGCGCGACGTCTCGTTGCCCCAGCAAATTACGTCTTGCGCTGGATTCCCTCGTCTCGACTCACCTCCCACAATTTACTTCGTTGTTTTGCTTTTACAAGGGTATTCGTCCGCCGCAGAAATTTACACAATTCGGCTTTGACCCGTCCATCTGTCCCAAACTATTAAATTTATTCTACTGCTGATGAATTGCCAATACTGGTATCCTTCTCCCTTTCGTACGAACACCTGGCCTGCTTTACTGTCTTTCCCGTTGTCTCCGCTGTCTGTGCGTCATTGTTACTTAACAGATTGGTCTCGAACCCCCACTCATTAGAACAATCAGCTCTTCGAAACTAAGCCCGCTAATGACAGTGACGTAACTCGCCAAAGTCAGCATTTATCTAACTTTTTTTTCTGTACTTCTCTATTTGCTGTTGTCCTCGTTTGGCAAATTTTTCAGCCTCTCTCAATGCCGCCCACTATGCAAAGTTTCTGCCACTGTGCATTGTTTCATCTTCACACTCTATAAAGAAACTTATTAATAATATTACATAGGAAACGTATTGCCAGAGACAAAGACGAAATTAGATATTCTTGCGCAATACAACCTGACATGTCAATGCCTTTTCCATCATCCTTCCCATAACGCCACCATTACGTCTAGCACTCCATAAACTTTGGAGCAACATAAACTTGGCGCAACGGTGCGGCCCCCATCATCGCACTTTCTGAGTAGCGTGTGCACTCCGCAGGCGCGCGCCCTCCGCCACCTCGCCCGCTCGCCCCGTCAACCACGCCCCCACGCCCCGCCCGCAGCCACTCTCTCCTCGCGCATCGTCCTTCCGCCCCCCGCCCACGCCACCGCCCAATGCTCAATTCCTCGCCCTCGCCCCACAACCACATCGCACATGCCCCCACCACTCTTCATGCCCTCCGCCCCCGCCCCCGCCCTCCCGCCCCCACCCACGTACCCCGCCTCTCGCCCCCGCACGCTCACTACGCTCGCTCCACGTCCCCCCCGCCCCACGCCCCTAGCCCACCCGCCACCGCCCCAATGCCTCCCTTCCCTCGCTTGCCCTCATCGCCACGTCGCATACGCGAGAACTGCCTCGCACCGGCCCGAGCCACTCCCTCTCACGCTCGCACCACGCCCCGCACTCCACGCTCACGCAACACACCCGCGCTTCCATTCCGCCCCACTCGCTCTGCCCCGCCCCGCTGACTTCCTCCGCACACGCCCATTCCCGTCCGCCCACGCTCACTTCCCCGCCCAGGCCCTGCTGGTCGCCTCCGACCCCTTTCTTCACGCTCTAGCACGTTCACGACCAACTTTTATGGCTGTGGTTCCAACCGGTCACATCATGGGCCACTCGCGCTACCAGGGCACCACTGGGAAAGAATGTCTTGTGCCAGCCGGAAACGAATTGGAAATGTCTACTGCTAATAAAGCAGAATAGGGCAACATCACTACAACAGCTCTATCGCGATTAATTTACGATGCAATAGTATGCCTTAATACCAATAGAAAGAGATTTAAAATTATGTTTTTTTTCTTACATTTCATTTTATTTGGTATTTTCCTACAATTTTTACTTTTACGACAGTTGTGCGATGGCACTACAGGGCTTCTTTACCGCCTCTTGCATTCGTACCGCGGCTCAAACGCCTCGTCGCTTTCGCTGCTATCTCCCTCCCCCATCCACTGCCGTCGTACTTCCCACTTGTAGGCCAACCTTTGCTGCCGCGTTGCCTTGGTCGCCCAGCGTCGACGCGACCCGCGCTATTCTTGCTATCCTTCCTCTTGTTCCCACCTCTTGGTGCTTTTTCCAATTTCCTTTTCTTCCTTTTCGATTATCACCTCCCACACTGCACGCCTTCAAGTCGCACTCTTCAGACAGTAGCGTACTCCCAGGAGGTAAATTTAGCTCTCATTTTAACTTTTTATTCCCCGTGGTAACTTCATTCTCTTAAATCAACAATGTTCCGAATCCACTCTCAAAGTTTTCATCGGAGTCCCAGAGAAATGCTCTGCTACGTCAGTGCGTCCATATTGTAGTACGTGAATTGAAAAGGGGCGGGCGCGGTCGATGTAGGCGTTCAATGCCTTTCTCGACGAGCGACGACGCCCTGTGTGTGTACAAGCGGCTGCGCCCGCGGGGCGGCGGCGGCGGCGGCGGCGGCGACGGCAGCTGACGTGAACAGATGACCGCCGCGCCCCCTCCTTCGCCACCGCCATCAGCGCCGGCGGCGGCAGCGGTTCTTCACGCGAATTAATTCTGCCCGTCTTCATCCATGAGGTCACGTGGTCACTTTCGCCTCATACGTCACCCGCCTTCGTGTAGCTCCCTCTCCGGATATTGGAACACGCTGACGCATATGGATGGGCATTTCGAACCAGAACGTCGCTGGTGTTTGCAGAAAGTTAATCTTAATTGCGCGGGCAGGAGAAAGGATGTTTTCCCGATATGGAAATGCATTCCGCGATTAACGTAGCTGTCAGAGTGATCGTTCAAGATAGAGGACATTTAATTAAACTGCAGGAAAGTCTGAAGAGTTCTCATTACGCGTGGGAAGTCTGTAAAACGTAACATTTGACGAAGTTGCAAAGGGAAATATAATAGGTTCTTCAACTGATAATTAAATACTACATTTTTACACTTTACCAAAAGTATTTTGAATAAAAGGGACGTTTTTTAAAGAACTATTGTTGCTACAACAGTGCATATTTTCTAGCAATATTTCTAGCATTGCAATTTTCAAAAATGCAGAAAAAGTCAATGATGATAAGACCTGCACCATTTTTAAGCATTCTGTGCTATATTGGTGGAAAATTACAAATAAAAATTTTAGAACAGATTTTGAGAATTTTTCTTCATTTATTCCTTGTGTAAAGGACGCTTAAAAATGGCGTGATTCATTTTTATTGAATTTTCTTTATTTTCGAAAATCACAAAAGGTATCAATAATGCGACAAAATATGCGCAGTTTCAGCACCATTAGATTATCTTTAAACAAAAAATGCATTATCACACTCTCTTCATACAAAACAGTATTTATCGACTACACTATTAGGTTACACTATTGATCAAATCCTTCCCTTTTGATTTGTCACAGCTAGTGCACGTTCTAGAGATTTCTTGTTAAAAACGTTTGTAAAAACGTCTGTACTTTAAAATGCGAGTAAATCAGAGCAAATAAGCAGCAATATTAGAAACGTGAACAAAAATGCTACTTTGTTTGTAAGTTTCAAACTCAGCCGCAATTTTGCACAATGATCGAGAATTACGTTTATCTTGCGGACTTTCCTTTTTAATTCTGATATAAATTAACTGTTGTATTGCCAAATGAATATTTTCAGCATGACGGACGAAAGTATCAGCATCTCATAACTTTCGAAAACAGTCTTTCATTTATTGTAATAACTGAAGCGCTGAAATGGCAAGAGACAAAAGTGCCAAAAAGTAATCTTTCCAGGTGAAGAAAAAATCTTTTTAGACTTCAAAAACTGTTTTTTACGAACATTTCACATCCATGATGACTCTTTTATAATCTACAGACTTTTATTGTGATGTCTAAACTTTCTTCTAAAATAATGCTTCACGTCCATGAACTGCACATTCTCTAATGAACACTGAATTATGATTTTTTTTCGCTCAAATTTATCAGGTAACTTTCACTTTCAGCGTATTATTTCCTTAACAATATAAAATATGTATGTTCATATCGCAACACTATGAAAACACAAACCTGCAACTTTACTAAGAGGTTATTAAACCAAAACTCCTGGAAAATTCGCGATTCCACGTGCTTCCATTTCAGATACAATGGAACTCTTTTACACCGTAACTGCACTCTATAACCGGGAACTCTGAAACACACTAGTTTTTCGATTCCATTGGCTATAAAACACAGATGGTATATCATGCATTTCTCTTTTTCAAATTTGCCTCTTGCGTCCATTTCCATGAAAATCTTCACTTATCAAAATGAACGTACAAGCGAACGCGGAATGCCGGCCGCTGGGGGTGGGGGCATGGGT
>BOPP01000309.1:942850-956311 GCA_017312745.1 Gryllus bimaculatus
GCCCCCGCCCTCGGGGCACATGGCGTCACAGTCGGCCGCCCCCAGCTGCGCTTCCGGGCGACGCCCCCGCGACGCAACGGCCGCCCACCGACGAGAGCGAGCCCCGGCCTATGCATGTGCCCCCGCCTTTAATTCCACCATCGCTCCAACATTATTCGCACCATCATACACTCTTTGGATCACAACGCGTGGGACTGTTCACGTTGCTTTTTGCTGACAACCTATTGTTAATGGAAGAGGATGAAGATGATATTCATTACATATTGACGGAGGTGTTTGAAGAATAGGCTACCAGAAGTGGGGGCTCACAATAAATATCTTCAAAGCTGAATATACTGTAGCGCACAATGTAAATTGCTGTTACAGGGTGGAATTATGAAAGGAGTTGATAGCTTTAAGTACCTTGTAGTAACATTTACCAAAAATGGTAAAAAATGAATCTGAAATTATTGGAAGAATAAGAAAAGGGAAACAAGTTACAAAACAGCTAAACAATTCGTCTTGGAGCTCCTGCACGAAGATAAAGACACAAAATAGTATAATAATATACGTCTATAATATAGAGCATTGTTACTCAAGGAATAGAAAAGTGAGTAACAACAAAGTAACTAAAGAAAAAATTAAGAGCAACCGAAATGGGTTCTTGGCGAGTTTGTCAGCTCACATTTCAGAACAGAAAAAGAAACGATGTTAGCAAGACTGAAGATAGGGAATACAATTTTAGACACTGCAAAGGCAAGATGCCTACGATGGTAAGGGCATAAGCGGCGAATGGTTGAAGGAAAATGGCCAAAATATGATCGAATGAACCCATGCGGAAAGGAGACGGAGAGGGAAATCGAGGAGACACGGGAAGGATGCAGTACCTGAAGACACGGATGGAAGAAATGTGCAAGAAAACGACTCTGAAGAGCATAGTAAATGGAAGCTAAGATGCGATAAACGTCTTTAAGTTGTAATATATTCGCAAAAATAAATAAAACAATAAATAAGTTATTTATCGTCCGCCTTCCACTCTACAATACATGAAACAGCATTGTTCAGCTAACCTTCTGATTAAACCTCGACGCGCATTGTCAATTTCTAAATTGAATACTTAATAATGAAACTCCCTTCCCGGCATGAATGGCTTAATAATATAATTTTATAATTTTACCTAAGGCTTTATGTAACTTTATATCCACTCACGTCATTGATATATCTTTTAGTGATCAGTCGCATTATGTTATTAATAGTCATGCGCCATAAGTAAATAACTAACTTGGATTCAGTGTTATTTTTACATTTTTATGCAGATTAATATTCAAGAGACTTATTCAATATTTGGACATGCATTTGAAAAAGCTTATCAAAAAAATGATTGTATTATTGAGCAAAATATAAACCCAGTTTTTTTCTATTTTCCCCCTTTTTTCATTTATTTACACAGATGGTAAATACATAGTTCAGTTTAAATTAACTATACATATGTTGGATGGCTTAATAGCTTACTTAAATTAAAAGTTAAAACTAATACAGGGTTGAGGTTACCCATCGGGCTTTTGTAATCGGTATGTAGTTCGGAGAATTTCTTGAAGAAAATGTGAAAGGGAAATTTATTTTGTATTCTGGTTCTATGTGAATGGTTTTGCCGAGTCTATGAACTCATAGTGAAGGAATTTGGGTTATGTTTGAGAAGAAGTTGGTAGCTAGGTAGGTGGTGTAAAAGATGTTGCTTTCGCACAAACGATGACTCCAGAAGAATAAGATGCCTGGACTATTTTTCAGTGTGTGTGTGAACATTTCCTAGTGAAAAACAAATCTTCAGATTTTGTTGAGTGAAACAAGAGACGACTTTTGTGTACATTTCAAAAACTGGGCTGTAGAATGTCTCTTAAATAACACTGTCTGCGCTTCCATTTACATTTCTTCCCTGATAACCTCGGTGATGTGAGAGATGAACAAGGTGAGCGTTTCCACCGTAATATCAGAACAAAGGAGCAAAGCTACCAAGATTTTTAGAATGACTCTATTATGGCAGATTGCCATTGGATGTTGTACAGAGATGATCCTGAAGCAATTCATAAGAGATGTGGAAGTTCATCTCATTTCTGAGTCAGCTTTTCTTACACTACTTATAAGGAAATGGACTGTGACCGATTTTTAGTGTAATAAACGGATTCGCTGTTGTAGAAAAATTGTGGGTGATGACGCAAATCCGAACACAAAACCGCAATTCTTGTTAAAAACTGGTTTAGTAAAATATCTTATATTTCTGATGATTACAACAAGTTTCATTTTCGACCAGTGTACTCCCTTATCGAAACAAAACGTAACCTGAACGTATATAGGTAACTCGAACACGTGTGGCCCAGATACAGCGGGGCTATGATAAATAGGCGTTACGATATAACAAATATGGCTGGGAATTCGTGAAAATTATATCCGGAATTTAACGCATTGAATTTGTTCTAACAAAATGGTAAGAGTACCGGAGTAACAAAATGATAAGGGATAAAATGGAGATTTTGAGAAACAGCTAAAAGAAATCCTGTGTTCCCACTGCGGCCCGACGCTAACAATTGCCAAGGACACTTCACCTGCCATCTGGTGAGTTTTGAGGCAACTTCTATGCTATTCAGTCATTTGAGCAGTTTTTTCGACTGTTATTCATTCCCAAACAAATTGGTGGTGGAATCGGTTAGTAATGCGTAGAAATGACTCTCATTCATTGCGCAAACTTGTCTCACTTGGACTCGAGCTGTTTTTCTCCCTATTATTTTTTCAGCCCATTTTTCGGACAATGTTCTTACGATATGTTTTATATAGCTAGATTCTAATAAAACACACTTCAAAACTTTCTTTTAAAAAAATATTTACATGCATAATTCTGTGATTGATATTTACTCTATTACGGGTTCAATTAAAAGTGTGATAAAAGTGACAGCGATATTTATGACCTGTCTGTCCACATCCGTCTGAGAACTTAATTCACTCGCATAAATGTTCTCATCTGCCTTTCGACACGATTTTTGTCAATTTTAACGTTATTCTTTTAATGACGATGTTGGAAGAATGTAGATCACGCGAGAGTACAATCCCTAAGAATAAGCAATGAAGTGATATTTAGAGGCATTAGGAGCTGGCGCTCCAGACCAAATGGTGTCAGAAGGAAGACATTTCTGAGAGTGATGAGTTTTTAGTGGCGCTTAACTGTTTTAGAAACAAAAAGTGTCATCTTACGGCCTGGACGAATCACACTAGGAATGTGTGTTAATATTGTTCTACGACGATGAAGAAAAGTTTAATGCAAATTTCTCCGAGAAGACGCTTACTATTCCCCATTTCAGGCCAATTGTATAAATGAGTAATTCAGTTGTCTGTTCAGACCTCAATCGTCTCAACATTTTATTTCTGTAATTTCCCAGACATAAACCTCTTTTGTTATTTAGCAAATGGATACATTAAAGCAAACTTATCACTCAGTGATATGTCCGGAGTTTGGAAGATTCTGAGTTAAATATCGTACATATATTCATAATAATTACTTTATTTTACACATATTCATATTCATAAATAGTATTAAAAAGCATGCACATACGTAACATTAGGATCGCAAGTATGTAGTTTCATGCTTACTAAACATTTCTTCACTTTATATTCCATGAAGATTTTCAGATAATTGAATATTACTATTATATATAAATAATATTTATTACCAGTGACTAATTGAATTCAAGTCTATTGTTTTTAGATGCGTGTTAAAGATGCCCTATATCATCACCCATTTTATTATTTTCTGCTCAACATGTTATCTACGTAGTCGGCGGTACATAATTCATGTTTCCTGAAACACATTAAAAAGTAATTTGCACCAAAGTGATAAAAAATAACCTATAATTAAAAATGATTATGAATTGGAATTGAATATATAAATCATTAAATATTCATAAAATATCATTCAATTGCGTTTTCCTCACATCAAATATTTATCTTCAAATTTTATAACCAAATCAGAAGTTTGTCTTTGAAAGAAAATTCTTTACTTCTTTCTTTAATTCGAAAAACAGAATAAATGTCAAGTCGTAAATGTCTTTGTGCGAAAAAAGTGTTTGTGAGTATCCACCCCTCCACCCAAATACACCTCCCCCTCCCCCTTCACCTAATTCACTCGAGCCTCCTCCCTTTCCCCAAAGAATAAGTGCCAGTGTAAGCACATGAAATTAAATTGTCCGCCGAAAAAGTAGTCGGAGGGCTAGAATAAATAAGATAATTCTGGTTTCGTCAGACAAAAGCAATAAATAAGTAATTTTAATGCGTCGTTGCTTCTAAAATTATGGCGGTAAGGTGATGCATGACCAACCGGGTTCACAAGACACCTTGTTTTTACTTGTTTTCTACCAAGATTGCCTGGGTAATTTATGCATGGAATATTTATGAATATATTCGTTCTTAATGCCTTTGTTAAAAAATTTGGTTCTTACAATCTCGGTTCTTTTTAGTATCTTGTGCGTACGGTTGGCCATAAATTCAGTCTTTCAAGGGAAAGTGCAAGTACCCGTTTATTGACACTCAAAAAGAATATTCATTTCGCTTACTCGTCAGGTTTGCTGGTGGGCCGTTTTTAAATCTCTCCAGAGAGTAATGTGTTGATTAATTATGTGACACTGCTATTAATGCGTTCAACATATATCATATAATTAGTTTTCTATTAATAATATGTTTTTGTTATAAAAATAATAGGCATTCATCGTAAACACGCTGGCACATTAAGTCAGCAGTTTGTGGCTCAAGCGAGTTCATTTTATTCAAGCGGATGTCTTAACATTTTGATGTAATAATGTTTTATTAAGCAGCGCACACATAATAATAATTTTAATAACGTGATGAATGGGAATAAAAAACGTTCTACATCTTTCTTGCTTTCTTGCAATAAAACCACGAGTAAGCAAAGAAAAGCTTAACGAATAGTGATTTTTATGTGTTTCTGCAGTTTTTAGTTTATATACTCAGCAACCGACTCTAAATAAACTATAAAATAATCTGAATATTTTATTTAAACGTACTCAGTATTATATTTTAATGTATTCTTAACTTGAGAATAGGTATACAAATTAATGTACATTCACTGGAAGAGATAAACAGTTAATAGTACTTTGACTGTTAAGAAACATCTGTCCTAGCTTTGCGCCAATGCTGGAAAGTTTACTTTCAGATATTCTTATATCCGTCGCTAGTATTCTACGTTGCCCCTCATTTCAAACTTCGGAGCTTCCGAAGCTGAGAGTGTAACACTTTTGTTTCTGGATGGAAATCGTTTGTTGGAATGGTACTATGTTAATATGATGAGCTTAAGGACTAGCGAAGTTGGCTTCTGGATAACTCCTCGCCATGGTCTATGTCTAGCTTGTAGTTGATGACAGCTGTGCATGCCAGCTGTTGTCGAAATCGAGTTATCCAGTCAGTTGAAAGGAATGCCAAAATGAGATGGTTATCAATGAATCCGATGAAACGCAAAGGCGAGAGGTGTCCGCTTGAAGTAAAGTGCGTGTGTGTGGTGTGTTGCAGTCGGACATCGTGCACCAGTCGGTGTACGAGCTGGTGCACAGCGAGGACCGCGAGGAGCTTCAGCGGCAGCTCATGTGGAACTCGTTCCTGGCGCCCGAGGGGGCGGGGCTGGCGCTGCAGGACGTGCTTCGGCCCGACCACGCGCACCTGCTCGAGCGCTCCTTCACCGTGCGCTTCCGCTGCCTGCTCGACAACACCTCCGGCTTCCTGGTGAGCGCCCCCCCCCCAAGGCCCCTGCGGTCCTCACATCGCGGCGCAGACTAACTGGAGACACGGGCGTGGTGGCAATTCAGTCTCTGATTGATTGATGTTTCCCGGCGCGTCAACTACAATGCTCATTAGTCCCGAAAGTGTAGTGCAAGTTTTTCCTCTGAGAGGTTCTGGTGATCGTTACGCCGCTGCATGGTGAGCGCCCCCCCCCCACACACAAAGTCAATCCATGGGGGCGCTGAGTAACTGGAGTCACGGGCGTAGTGACAAAGCATTGATTGGTTGACGTGTCCGGGCGCGTCAGCTCCTGTGATTAGTTCCGTAGTTCAGGTTTTTCCTCCGATAGTTCCGGGTGATCCTTCAGCCGCTGCATAGTGCGTGCACAGCCCCCTCCACACACACACACACACACACACAATGCCCTTGTCGTCATTCCATCGGGGCGCAAATTAACTGGAGCCTCGGGCGTGGTGGCGATTGATTCACTGATTGACGTTTCCGGGTGCGTCAGCCGCTGAGGTCATTAGTCCCGTATGTGTAGTGCAGTTTTTTTCCCTCTGAGAGGTGGCGGAGATCTTTCCGCCGCTGCATGGTGAGATTCATGCCAACTAGTCGTCGGCTAGCGGCGTTTTCCCCTTCCAGGTATCTTTCCCCAGCGGCGCACCGCCCCTACCGGGACACACTCTTAAGTTACCAACTTGTCTCCCAGTATGTGTGGTGGTGTAGTGCGTGAATTGTAAGTGTGTAAGTAAGAATCAGAATAGAACAAGAAGAATGAAGGGAAGGTTGTGTGTAGGGGTACTGCTCAGCCAGAGATTTCGAGAGTAATTGGAGCCACGGACCTGGTGACTGAGCATTGATGAAAATATGTTGATTTATTCAGAATACATGTACTTCACGTGACCTGCGTCTCACTCCATGAATGATTATGTTGGGATACGACATCTTACTTCATAATGAGTGTAATTATAATTTGACATAATTATTATATATTATTATACGTAATATAATTATAATTTAAAATTATTAAAAAATAATTATGGAAATTAAATTTTAAATCAAAAAATTCTAAACTAGAAACGATATTAAATAATTATTAAATATTATATATAGCATGAATTCATGCGAGTTGGGAACGACAAAAAATTGAACATGGAAAAGAATACTTCACCCAATGACCTCTGTTTCTTATCACTTATTTTCTTGAGGAATAAGATACTTAACTTAAAAAATTAGTTCACAAACAAATCGTTCGGTACCGTAACGTTAAAACCTTTTAATTTCTTATTTGCTCTACTCGAAACAAATATTGTCATTGTCCGCTTTATTTTGAGAAAAAAACAAGAAATCAGCGTACAGTTATTGTAAAAATAGGGGTAATACATGTCGTATTATATGTTACTCACTACGTATTATATGTATCACAAAAAATAGAGTTGAAGACTTCGAAATTGCGAATACTGAACTTCTATTGTTAAATCGCATTTGTTCGCAACTAGTCGTATTTCCAAATTACATTGGCCAATAATTCGATTTGGGCATTACATAACATAAACGATTAAACAATTGTGATTTTTTACAAAATAATTGAGCAATTAATGTTAAAAACAATCTCCTCGGCTACTGATAGTTTTCAAACCGAACAAATGCGTGTTCGGGAAGTAGTTCCTGCTGGTTGCTCGTGCTTCAAATCGCAGTTCGTGCCCGTGGCTATCGTCAATCTCACCCGGACACGATGGGGCTGACGTCCCGGAGCCTCCCTCTGCGCCTCCCCGCCCGCCTCCTCCGGCCTCGACGCCTTTCTCGCTCCCCCTCGCCCCTCCCGCCGCTCTCCCGCCGCCCCTCTCCTTCGCCCTTCTCGCCTCATGCCCCTTCCGTCGCCCCTCCGCTTCTCGCCTCCCGCCCGCTTCCCCTTAGCTGACCTCTTCGCGCCCTCCGCTCTCCTCTCGCCCGTCGCCTCTGCCCCCTTCGCCCTTCTCGCCTCGCCTCCCCATCAAATCTCGCTCGCGCCTCTCGCCGTCGCCTCTCCGGCCTTTTCCTCGTCCTCGCGCCCCGCCTCTCGCCCGCCTTCGCCTCGCCCTCGCGTCTCCGGCCGTTCGCCGCCGTGCCTCCGTCTCGCCCTCTTCGCCTCGCCTCTCTCGCCCGCCTCTCGCTCTCTCGCCTCGCCCTCTTTCCGCCTCCGCCTCCGCCTCTCGCGTCGCCTCTATCTCGCCCACGTCGTCGTTCGCCTGCGCTTTCGCCCCCTTTGTCTCCCCTTCTCGCCGCCCGTTCTCGCCTCCCGCGCCCTCCCCCGCCTCCTTCGCCTTCTCCGCCCTCGCCCCTTTCGCCTGCCTCTCGACGCACCTACCGCCTCGCCGCCTCTCGCCTCCTCGCTGCGCCCTCTCGCCGCGCCTCGCCTTCCGCCTCCGCCTCTCGCCTCCGCCTCTCCGCTCTTCTGCCTACACCTCGCCTCGCCGCTCGCCGCCCCCGCCCCTCTCGCCTCGCCCTCTCCCTCGCCCTGCGCCTCGCGCCTCTCGCTCTCTCGCCTTCGCCTCTCGCCTCGCTTCTTCGCCTCGCTTCTTCGGCCCTCCAGCCCTCTGACCTCGCCTCTCCTAGATCCTCTACGCCTCGCCTCTCCCCTCTTCGCCTCTCGCCTCGCCCCTCTCCCATCGGAATCTCGCCTCTCGCCTCCGCCTCGCCTCTCCCGCTCGTCTCTCGCCTCGCCTTGCGGCCCTCCCTTTCGCCCTCGCTCTCGCACGCGTCCTCGTCTCGCGGCGCCTCTCGCCTCGCCCTCGCCTCGCCTCTCGCCTCTGCCTTTCGCCCTCGCACTCTCGTCGTCCCTCTCGCTCTCCTCTCGCGTTGTTCTCTCGCCTCGCCTCGCCTTCGCCTCCGCCTCTCGGCCTCGCCTCTCTCGCCTCGCCTCGCCTCCTTCGCCCTCTCGCCTCCCGCCCCTCGCCTCGCCTCTCGCGCCTCCCTCTCTGCCTCGGCCTCTCGCCTCGGCTCTGCCTCACCTCTCGCCCTCGCCTCTTCCCCCCTCGCCTCTCGCCTCGCCTCTCGCGCCTCCGCTCTCGCCTCGCCCCCTCTCGCCTCCCTCTCCCGCTCCTCTCGCCTCGCCTCTCGCCCCCGCCTCTCGCCTCCGCCTCTCGCTTCGCCTCTCGCTTCCCTCTCGCTTCGCCTCTCGCTTCGCCTCTCGCCTCGCCTCTCGCCTCGCCTTCTTCGCCTCGCCTCTCGCTCCGCCTCTCGCCTCCGGCCTCTCGCCCGCCTCCGCCTTCCGCCCCGCCCTCGCCTCGGCCACCCTTTTTCCTCTCCGCCCCCCCACCCGCCTCTGACACTTATACTTCGTACCTCGTGAGCAAACCACTGCCCCCGAGCAGCTTCACTATTCACACGAGATAAACTATAATCTACCATTCGCTTTTTGTTTTCCACCCTTACATTTACTTTCACACACCTCGCTACTTTGTATGTTCTAGCATTTGCAGAAGAGTCACACGGATAATTTAAAGATTGACACCACCCCGGCACACCCATCTTATGATGTTAATTTGTCATTGAGAGAAAACTCCCACAAAAACTGGCGGACGTTTTTGAAAAAATATATACATGATTTAATTTCTAAAAAGGAAATTCGTACCCTTCCAACATGATGAAACGGCGAAAACAGAACAATAAACACCGTTTATAAGTTAATTAGGTTATAAAGATTGTTATTATTCTATTTGTTAACAACCTACTTATTAAAATAAATTTGTTGTGTTGTATATGGGTTGGCAGTATAACGTTTACCGCAAGTTCTTCATTTATTGCCTAGTCATTTTCGACCAGCAAAATGAGAATGGAAATTAACTCCATATTCTTAAGCTGACACTATTCCAGACCGCGGAATTGAGAGGTGTTGAATTCTGGGAGAAACAATCATAGAGGGAAGATATAAGTGTTTAGTAAAGAATATGGTAGATAACACAGATAAATCACTATCTTTATATTCTAATAGTCAGGAAAGATATGAAGAAAAATGTGATGAGGGATCTGTTTCTAGACGCGAGAATGGGGGTGATCACTTCAATTTTTGTTAAGATGGCTGTTGCTCCTTGTACGTGAGTTAACTATTTGTAGAAATGATGTGCCGTTTTCGTAATAAAGAAAGTCATTGTGGTCCATGCAAGGTCTATTGCTTAACAAATCTGGAAGTATTTACTGTTTATTCTTGAGATTTTACTTTGGAAAATTGGAAATTTATTTAAAGATAAACTCGTCGTGGGGTCATTTCAATCGTTCGGCTTTTCATGACCGATGCCCGTTCTTTTTCCTTCCATTAAAACCACGGCCGTTAGAAATTTCTCCGATCCTTGGTTCACATCTAATCGTGCACGCATTATCCAGTATCGTGATCGTGGCCCTCCTTCCCCGTTTCTTACACGACCACTGTCACCGCATCCCGGTTCCTCGTGGAAGGCCTCCGCCGCGGCCCCGCCCCGCCGTAAAATCCCGCCCCCGTTTATCCGGCGGCCTCCCCCTCATTACTCTCGCGTTCTCTCATTAGGGCCCCCGCCCCGCCGCCGCCGCCGCGCCCGCCTAAATTTTTAATGATAATAGTTGTAACTTAGCTCTCCGCGTCGCGTCGCGGGCAGGGCACGCGGGGCTGGCGGGGGGGCCACGAGTGGCGGAAGTGGAGGGCCGTCGGGCGGGCGAAGGCGGTGCGGCGTGGCGGGGGCGGGGTGGGCGGGCGTGGCGATAGGGTGGGTGGGTTGCCGGCGTGACGACGCGCCCGGGCGCCAACATGAATATGCATGCGCGTGTTATTATACAGAGCCAATTCACCATCGGCCAGCTGCCTTGGCCGCCGGCCGCCGGGGGCGGCCCGAATCGCAGTGATTCGCTGGTGTTTGTGCGCGAGGGGGAACGAGGGATTTTAAACAGTAAATATTTTTCCGCATGGTGATTGATTGATGAGTGATTCGGGCGCGCAACTGCTAACTTCATTAGTCCTATAAGTAGCAGCTGCTGTTATATAACGGGGGTGCTCCATCTTCTCCCAAGAGTGGATGCTGACCCGACGGCGGACCTGTCGGGCTTGCGGAGGTTTCCCCAACCACGTATCTACCACCAGCGGGGCACTGCTCACCCGGGACAGCTTCTAACCACGGCAAACCAACCAATCAAGCAACCGGCCCCGCAAAAAGTTCTCTTCCAGGACTGCTTTCGACACCCGCGCAACATCCGCCTAAGAAGTGGTGAAATGTGAAAAAAATCCTGCCACCCTCGGGACTCAAAACCGAAACCTACGACCTCCCCTTCAGGACTCGACTCCAAAACCTGATGCCTCTCGGTTCAGAGGCACCTGCAACTACATCAATCTGATGTCACTGAGCTATGCAAAATTTTTTTGTAGTGCTGTACGTCACTCAGTTATAAATGTATATTTTTGCCCAAAACTGATGGAAATTTCAAAAAAAAAAAAAAAAAAAAAAAAGCTTTTCATGTGTTAAACCTTAGCTTGCTATGATTTTTCTTCAGTTGCTCACCATTTAACAAAAATCTTTTTCTCATTCTGGTTATCCCCACGGAGTTTTCGTTTAATAAGACGCTAATAACAAATGTTCTTTTGTATCGTACGTTTTTGTGTAGTCTCTGGAAGGAAATTATCCTGTCGTTCTTCGATGAACATGGCCCGTTCCTCTGTAATCACACAATACCCACATTTAATAATCAAATTCATCTCGTGTTTTTAGTAAACTTCGAGGGACTGTTAGGCTAGCGACGCCAGGAGTAAACTTTTTCTCGCCATGTGTTTTCGAAAGAGACACGCAGCCCGACGCCGCTAAGTATAATCTTCCAGTTAATGTAGAAGGCAACAAAGTAAAAAGGGGGAGGGACATTCGTATACACGGCACAATCACCCTGCCGCCTTCACTGAAACTCAGTAACTACCGTTGCTCGCTGCGGCTTCCTTCTCCCGTTTGAACCTTCGCGGTCCTGTCCACCGTCACCAAGTTCACTAGATTAACCTCATGCCTAATTACTGCCCAACGACATTGAATGGCGACTCCCATCCACCCTGCACCCCCTTCTCCCCCCCCCCCAGCTCCTCATCAGCTTTAGCACGATTGCGAGAAGAGCATTCCCGAGCTACCTTTACCTGTCCCTTTCTATTGGACATTATAACGTGTACACTGTAATATAACCATATTAGAATATCCCACGTACCCAACTACCATCCTTTCGTAAGACCTCCCCTCCCATTTGACATACCCCTTCACATTATCATACATCTCACATCATCAGCACCCCAACACCTCCGCCTCCATCCCCACCAACCTCTACGCCCTTCGCCCTTGTCCGCCGTCCCTCCCCCTCCTCCCCCGGTTCCACAGCACCGGCCGCGTCTCGCGGGGCCTCCCCCCCCCCGCCCCTCCCCCCGAACCCAAAAAACCGCGTCGCTGTCGCCGCGCCAGAAAAGACTTTCAATGGAAGCTCGTAATTAATAGGAGCAGCGTCCCGCACGGCGCGCGCGCAGACGAGCATTAACATGTGCGGCGCGCTTGATAATCTTGTCATGCTCGCAGTAAGCAACAACAAGACTAATTAGGCGCCCGCTTTCGAAAAAAGAAAGGCCTGCCCCTGTCCCTGGGTTCGTGCCTCACCTTCAGCAGAGAGGAGGTCGCTAGCCGGCCCCGGACACGATCGCGTTTACAATAATACGTCTCACGGGGGGGTGCACACGTCACAGGTTCGTAATTCCGATCGGCGGGGTAACATACGCGTTTGAGATCACTTCGAAACTTCTGCTCTAGAGCGAGAAATCAGTTATAGCTGGCCGCGCCTTTTAAAAATGAAATTTAAAAAACAAACAAGAAAGTTCAAAAAGACTATTTTCAAAAAAAAAATAGAAATCTTCGTCAAACTTATTTCCCAATCATAACTTTCACTCAATAGTTCTAATAAAAAAAATTGAATAATAAGTAACAAAAAATTGTGTTACATAGTGCGACTATATATTTACTTACAAACTTGTATACTCAGTACCGTTTTTTACACCAATTTTCTTGACAACTCTGCCCTTAAATACTGTTTTTGACGGCCTCCACAAAGCCAATGTTGTTTAACACATTTCTCTTCCCCAAATGAATTGAAAATGCAATGAGTAAAATAGAAAAATATGTAAGAGAAATAGTCCCTTCACACCAAGGACTCGCTGAAGATTGCGACTAAACAGGCCATGTTCTCAGCTTTCTCTTGGCCGACCGATAGACTTCTACTTCTCAGAACTGGGAAACAAGAATGCTAGAGATCGCCTAAAGCTCTCAGCAACACCTCATCAGAAAAATGTAACGAATCACACTTGTCAAGGTATCTACAAAAATTGAATACAGTACATGTTCTTTGTCTCTTTTCCGGTTTCAGAACACAAAAACCAATTATTGAATGTCTCGTGTAGAGTATCTCGCAGGACGCATCTACCAGCATCATGTATAGTAATTTAAACTATGCAATATTATAATGAGTATGATTGCCGGCACTACAGTATGTAAAAACCAGTAAAATTGTTGTAAGACTGAAAGATTAATTTTCATTCCGTCTCTAACTCATTAAACAGTAACCACTAATTGCCCAAATTCAATAACTGGAAGAAAAGCGGAAAGCAAGTATTGACCGCGATGCGAGTCTCACTTAGCCCTTCGAACGTACGAAAGCAGCAGGGTGGCGGTGAGGTGGGGGAGGGTG
>BOPP01000309.1:965679-1008778 GCA_017312745.1 Gryllus bimaculatus
ACCACTCCGTCTCCCACCACCACCAGCACCTGGGCGCGGCCTACGGCGGCGACGCCGTCTCGGCGACACCCCCGACTACTTCCTCCTCGAGCGGCGCCGCGGGCCCCGCCCCCAGCGAGGTATGGAACTCCGTCCACCACCATCATCAGTACCACCACCAGTACTATCCCTACACCACTCCGTATCACCACCAAGCACCCCAGTGAGTGAAGCAGATATTATCTCACTTTTTATTTATTTTATCTCGGCTGCTATCTAGTGCTGGTCTTCGTGTGCATCTTACAATTCTTCTTGGGGAGAAACGCCGAAAGATTATCACGCACAATTCTCGAAACTGTCTAAATCTGTCCAAAAATCATTGTCGATAAGAAATTTAGTTTTTGGACAAACCGTAAGTAATAGCGGAAACTGTTCACATTTTAGATACACATATGATGAGAATACTAAACGGTATTCGCCTTTCGGCATTTCTTTCACTTTAGTTCAAGTACGTGCTTACAAACTTCCAAGGATTCTCTAAGGGAAGGGTACGTTTATTGATTGATGTGTATCCGCAATAACTTAATTGCTCAGTTATTAATTCCAAGATAAATAGCAGTATTAAAGCTTACTTCAAACACGTATGTGCATTTAAAAACAACTTGCTCAAATGGAATCACTTTGTTACAATCTTCACTACGCGCGGCGTAGTTTCTTTTCATTTAAGTTATTTATTTTTTATTCTCTTTCATGATTCAGTTTCAGTGCACATGATCTGATCAATTCAACCTTGACTTAATTATTGTTAATTTATCTGCAGATAACTGTTTCTTTTCAGTAAGATCATTTTTGCGCGAATGCACGAACTTATTCGATTATATATATGAACATATGGTCGGGACTTAACTGGTAACTGTATTAAAAAATTGCGTTCCTCGTATCTAATCCGATGCGACTGAATCCTTGGAAGTACTGCGGAGCGCATGCATGCAGTGCAAAGGCATTTGCAACGGAATTGCAGATATAGCGTTCACTGGATTCGAAAAAAAACGTCTTGTGGCTCTGTTCTTGCATCTTTTGTGTTCTTTCTTACACGCATCACTGTTTTGCGATATTTCTTTTCTGTATTTTACAGTTAGACTACGTTTCTTTTAACAAAAATGCTTCTAGAAGTAGTGTTTTGCAGTTCTTTTGTATGCGAGCGGCTCAATTTTGGGATAGCATTACGCCGTAATGGCATTTTAATAGCCTTTGTAATCGGCCTACCCTTTCATTTGCGGGGGGAAAAAATTGAACTGTTCGCATTTTTGTATCTGCCATCTTAATTTGCGGATTCATTAATGGTAACCTAGAGAATGTATAGCACATTAGGATGGTACGGTATGAGCAGAACTAATCGGTAATCTATGTGCTTATGCGCTTTAGTAGGTGTTGTGTAGATTACATTAACGTAGCTTTATAGATTAGATGTACTGTAGTGTTATATTAAGTAGATGTAAAATGTGTAGTTTGTATTTTATTGTCAGTGTTGTTATTGTCAGCTTATGTTGGAGATATTTAGAATTTCATTAGAAAATGAAAAAAATGCATATTTTCACAAATCAGTCGACAAGCAGGTACACTATAATTGTGAACAGAGATAATTAGTATTAAAAATCATTTTCATTTTTCAAATATCTTTTGTTCCTTTTTTGTTATTTCGGAAATATTATTGCAAACTTGTAACTGTGTTTGGAATGAGATTTTGTGCACTGGCGCTGCATTTGGGAGAAATATGCAAAATTTTTAGTTATTACCGCAATGTAAAATGAAAAATATATTAAATGTATTTCTTCATTGAGAAAATTGTACACTAAGTTCCGCTCTTTTTAATTATTGAAATTTATTGTAATAGTCTTCGAGATAGTAATTGAATACTTGTTAGTTTATGCATTAACATGTTCGTTTTTGTTCACGGTTCTTTTAACTAGATAACATTAACTTTAGTGACTGTTAGGTTTTAAATATTTTCGGAACAATGAATCGGAATTGTGTAAATATTATTGATATTACAGAAAGGAAAGTTTATAGCGAAATATCAAATTACTTTAGTTCTAGGTGTACTACATGAGGTAAAGGCAATTTTATGATCAAGATAGTTTTGTCAATAACTGACCGCGATTCATGCGCAATATTTAGGTAGTAAATACTTTTGTGTTTTCCTTGAATGTGTGAAGTACAATTATTCACTCGTTTCAGCAGCACCCCAGTCAGCGACACCGGTTATCCGCAGATAAGCCGGACAGGAGTCCTCTGCTGTCCATCTCTGAGGTGACCAACACCTTACTCAACCACGAATGATCAGCCAGGTGAGAAACCTTTCTGGGCTTCACAATTTTCTGACGAAAGGATTTAATTGGCTTTTGAGATCACGGAATTTGGTCAGAGTAAACTAAAACATTGAGTGTGCCAACGATTCGAAATATTTTTGTTCTATCACCCGGGCTGGTAAATATAAATAACAAAAACACTATAAATATGACGAACTATAATAAATATAAAGAACACTATGAATATGAAGAACAACAACATTATAAATATGCGTAAGGCACTTACACACAATATTCCAATGAAAAAACATAATGTACTTATTATTTATCAAGAAACTGTATCAACTTTACGACATAAAATATTTCAATCTTATTACTCAAACTACTTAACCTTACTAGTTATTTTTCCAATTATTTGCAAGTTGATCATGGGGTCCCGCAAGGTTCGGTATTAGGTCCTATCCTCTTTCGGCAACGATAAGCCGTCGACCCTTAAAAATGGAAGAACCGTTCTGTTCGATGATGTCACGAATGTTCTTGGCAGAAAAGAAAAAAACAAATAGTACGATTTCTGAATTTTCAAATTTATTTCGAAATAACAAATTATTAGAAAACGAAGGAACAACTTTCAATGCTTTTTTGCATTTCAAATCGCCAATTGTATGTTCCATTGAAAATTAACAATACACAATTAGCAAATGTTATACATCAGCTAATTGAATATTGTCCATTTTAAATGAACGTTATATATTAAAAAAATGTTTTGGTCTCACTTCACTCAAACCTGAAATGGAATATCCGAATTAAAAACTAAATTAGCTTCGTTATGTTACTCATTCAGTATTCTTTCAAATACTGTCAGCCTTCATGAAGCTCATTGCGTGTATTTTGCCAAAGGACATTCCTGCTTGGCCATTCCTGCATGGCATAATATTTTAGGGAAGCACATTCTACGGAAATCAGACTTTTAGATTGCAGAGGGAAAAATTGTTATATTATATATCATTGTATAAAATACTGTAATATAATGTTAAAACTGTCTTCTCCAAAAATGTTACGTGTTAGAAGAATGGAAGTGGTATTACAGTACCGGTTACGATAAATAGATTCGGATATTACATTGTGTTATGCAATATCCGACTCGATTTCTTTCCATTTTTCCATTTTTTTATTTTTCATATTTTTATTTTATCATAAACATTTATAATTACAATTTAAAAACGTAATTATCGAGCGAACTTCCCCCCCCCCTTCCGTACCATCATTGGAAAACTGTACGTCCGACTCCGCGTCCTGCACTGGCTTTGCTTTGAGACGGTTCCGAGCAGGAGAGCAGATTTTTGTGATTTTTGAGTTGGCAAGCCCTGGTCTAGCCCACTTTGTAGGCATGCGTCTGTGGTCAACGCCAGCGCCGTAACTGTTCAGCCGATTTTCTCCAAAATTGATAATCCGCGATCGATTTGAATGAACTCGATACCCTCTGAGCTTGAAACGAATATTTTGATTCTGGTGAGAGGGGAATACATTTTAGGAGCTCAATACCATTTTCAAAATTTGCTTAAAAATGTCTCCAAATGTTTTGATTAAACTTTATCCTCGGATTGCTTAAACGATACTAAGAGAATGGCGCATGCCTCATTTTAGATGAAATCACCGATTTTTCGACAATATTCGAAAAGTTCGATTTTTTGTCGGCCCTTTCCCACAAATACAATATAGAAGATAGATTTTTCTCCTTAAAAGAAATGTGTTTTTAAAGACAGATCTTGAAATAAAGACATACAATTTTTCGAAAATGAATATTTTTCTCGTAATTATGCGTGAAATATAAGCAATTTTAATCATTTGTTGAACTTTTTTTTCGAAAATGGCTTCAATGTTTTTCTTTAAGTTTTCTCTTCTATGTATCAAATGACGGTAAAAAATGGTGCTAGTCTCATTTCCGACAATCTCTCTGTATTTTCGAAAGTTGCACAAAGTTAATATTTCAAATCTACAAAATTGAAGATAGAGATTTTCTCGTTAAATAAAATCTGTTCTAAAAAAATCATATCTTTAAAAAAGATCACGTACAATGTTAATGAAAAAAATAGTATTTTTTGCGCAATTTGTGCTTCAAATTTATACAATGTATAAAAAAAATTTCTATCAACGCTAGTACCTAAACCGCGGACAAGCGGACAGTCAAAGGCAAACAGACGTTTTGCCGCCAATCTATTTTTCAGATGTCAAGGACCGACAAAACGTGAATAATCACTAAACATCGTGTTAAAGGGAATAATTTCTGACATAACAAGAACAAGAACTTGGTCTGGAACAAGACCTTGGTCGGGTGAAAAGGGCTTTTCTATAGAAAATTCGCCGTTTTCTCCGCAGTATTACAAAATTTTCTCTGCACTGCGTATGCTGTACGCGAGAAATTAACTAATGGTGGTAAAATAGCACATCTTTCTCGTCCTTAGAAACAGTTACGTAATATTATTATATCGCAGTTTCCGTCCATATTACCACATCTGTCATCGCTTGTATAATTTATTCCAAATCGTAGAACATTAGGTGCGAAAATTTATTCTTTTAACTCTAATTAAATGCTAATATATCAACCTATGAAAGAGCATTTCATATATGTAGCTCTATCACGAGAAGAAATTCTCAGAATTTCAAACTGCTTTGTCGGGGCAGGGTGTGCGGCATTACCGAGTTACAATTCGATATCTTGTCGTAATGCTAGCAGTTGAAGCGCGGGAAATTCGAATTTGCAAACTCGAAAGAACTAACGGATAAATCTTGTGCGTGTATGAAGAAAATTACTTCCTCTAATGCGTTGTGTAATCAGAATACAAGATTGGAGGGTCCTTGACACAGAAAAATCGATTGACGGCAAAACGTCGGCGTCGCTAGTCCAATTTCTTTACTAAGCTCCATGAAGTCACGGAGGTTAGTCACTTCGAGACATGGCGGTTTCCTAGTTGAGTGACCGTCGGAGACCTAACGACGCCGAGTTCCTAGCCGAAGGAATAATCGGCAATGGCTGACTACGACTGGCGATGACCGACTAGAGGATTACTCCATACGTTCCAGGCCAGTATCTGGTTGCGTAAGAATGTTTACACGAATTTAACAAAACCTTTTTCAAAAATGTATATCTGCCAGTCTATGGTCAAAGCTAACGCCTAAACAGTTTTGAGTTTTTTTTTCTCCAAAATTAGTAATCCCCGACCGATCTAATCGATCTCGAGACGAGTTTACACGGTCTTTAAAGTTTTAAAGTTTTCTCAAAATTTCTTCCATGTTTTTGCTCTGATAGAGCACAAGGCGCATAAAGAAATGATGTATGTCGCATTTTCATTGCATTCCCTGATTTTTCGAAAATAGCAAATGTTAAAAAATTGTTCGAAGTCTTCCTACAAATATAATAGTAAAGATATACTTTTTTTTTCTTAAAGAAATTTTTTCATAAAAAGAAATCTGAAATAAAATCACGTTCAATTTTTCAAATGTATTAGTAGCATTTGCGTAATTTTGCGTGAAACATAAGCCTTTTTATTTTTTTAAACAACTTTTTCTCAAAAACGGCGCCAATTTTTTCCCCTTAATTTTTGTTTCGTTTGAAGCAAAGAAAAGTGAAACTGTAATTGGATCCCCCCTGAAATAGTGTCTGGATCCCCTTCATATTCTCAATAAATGAACACTTGTATTTGTTGCCCAAAACGTTTTGTGCATTATATATTTTAAATAATCAAATGACTTCTCATTGTATGTGCTTGTGAACACATCTTTTGAAGTGTGTATAAGAATAATTATCATTGTCCCAGCTGTACACGGTCGGGGAGTGGTGCTCCTTCCCCTGCGAAATTTCCTGAGCCTAGGGTTGTAAGAGGAAATAGTGTATTGTTTACAACAAGAAAGATCTAGAAGTTTCTTATACCCCGTCACCCAAATAAAGAAAAACATAGTTTGCTAATGCACAGTCCTAATATTACAATTAAGCGCAGCTGTCACTGAAGCAAGTAGTAGTTTTTGTAGAAATAACAATAACAGCAAAAACTGAATTTAAGTCATTAAACGGTCGAAAAACCCCAAAGGCTTCAATTTCCCTAATTTTTCTTATGATTTTATTTTCCTGCCTTGGAAATGGCTGTTTGTCCCTGATCTCCCATGTATATATTGTTGCGGAGGACCTCGCGTTCTGCTGACAGATCAGAGGAGCAGTGCTGGGGTCAGTGTATGTGCGTAGATATATATATATTAATATATATCTATATATATATATATATATATATATATAATATATATATATTTATATATATATATATATATATATATATATATATATATATATTATTATATATATATGCCGAGCATCGGGACGTAAAGGGGAACCGGGCGGGAAGAAAGGAAAGAATAAACAAATATATAAGTAAATTGGAACCGTTTTTAAGAAAATATTTTTTTAACTGCATTAATTTCAAGCAGAAATTGCTCTTTTTTTTTCAAATATTGAACATGATTTTTTTGAACATTTTGTTTAAGGCCTACATCTCTAGCTTCTATATTGTAGTTTCGAAATTTTACCTTTTTGCAATTTTCAAAAATACAATCGCCGGTCACTCTTTTTCAGAATCACTTTAAAATATAGATTTTATTAAGAACAAATGCTGAAGGAAAGTGACTTTCTGTTTGTTGTGTATTCAGAAATATTTTGCCAGTAAAATGTCTTCTCTGCTATTTTATTCTTTTGTAAACATTTTGTCTCTTTTACTGCTTTGAATTAATGAGATTTTAAGATTACATTTTTTGAAATAAAATTTTCTTCTGTTTTCAGGATGGCAGCTTTGAAAGTGGAAATGTTGACATGGCTGAAGCCAAGACAAAGAACTGCATAATTTTGAAGTTATGCTACAACTCTCTTCTCTTCAAAGAATCTTTGAAATTAAAAATTCTATCTGTTCTAATCTTACTTCATATTCGCTTTAATATAATATAATTAAGATTATTATAATTGCTACATGTGTGTGTAATACTTGTCCATTTTCTTTTTGTTGTACAATGCATTATTGTACATCGGCCTCATCATTGTCATTATAATTATTATCATCATAATATATGTGTTTTTCTGTGATATATGTCAGATATCATTGTAAGAATAATAACAAAAAGAAACCTGTATCATACAAAATATCATCGATAAGTTTTAATGATTATAATTATTATAATTATTATTATTTTTATTATTATTATTATTATTGTATAATTGTGACCTAATGGTGTTGAACAAAACTCTCGTATAATATATTATAAATATACCTCGTGCATTGTATACGTTATATTTTCCAAAAGGTGGAGAAAAAGTGTGAAAGAACATTGAAAATACTCATGAACTTTTGAACACTAAATAAGAAAATGAAAGAAGACATGTACAGAACATCTGAAATTACACTAGCTTTTTTGTCAGGAAATGTTTCAAAAACATCTACTTGATATTTTCTATTCAATGTATTTGAATTTTCCTACTGTTAAAAAGGACTAGTTATAAACAAAGAGCTTAATCTATGTGAATTTCAGAGCATTAATATCAGAATAAAGAGTAGTGTAATTATTGGTGTATTTACTGAAATCATATTACTTATGAGTTTAGAATAAATTGAACAGAACAAAATTTTGGCAATAATAACAACAAATGGATGTTTTGTAATATTATGATGTAATATTAGAATTGTCCAAGAAGTAGATTTGTCAAGTAAAATCTAGTCCTCTTAGAATTTGCTTCTAGTAGATGATTTGAATGATGAAAGTTGTTTTGTTATTACATTTGGCTGTTAGGATATTGTGAATAATATGCCTGGCATAACACTTCCATTCCTTTAAGAATTCGGTGTTGCCAAGTTGCTACTGTGGATGACAACCTTGAGAAGTGTGAATAAACAGTTCTTCTTGTGTATTTATTTGTCTACTACAACAGCATTGTACAATCTGCATATGGTACAAGAAGTGATCGAATATTTTGAAAAGTACAAGAACTCAAGAAAATTGTTTTTGTTTGTTTTATGTTTCACTCTACTCTAAAATTTTCTCATATCTTTAATAATAATTATATTGATCTTTTTGTGCTTGTGTCATAATAATGCTAATTAGGAACTTTTGAAAACTCCTTTTTTGTCAATATCATGTCAAGTTTCTAAGCATTTCAATATATATTTCCAAGTAGAAAGTTGAATGTAAATATTTTAAAAATCTGGGCATAATTCAATAATAAAAATCTTCAAATGTGTTATTAATTCTTGCCCATTGCTAATTTAAAACCTTAATAAAATATGTATGAAATGTTTGTAATAAAAAGAATTATCCTCGAGCAAACCTGTCTTTATTAATAATTGCCATGGATCATATTATAAACTACAGAAATTTCCTGAAAAATATGTCATTTCATGAAAAATTGCAGTTATTGAAGAACAAGGTGTCTCTGGCAAATAAAATTTCATTGTAGGACATCAAAGAAAGTGATTAAAATGTTAGTACCTGCACAGAATTTTTGTTTAGCCACACAATTTCTTTATAGATTTATTGAAGAAAACAATGTGCATGCTTTAAATTTAAAAAAGTGAATTTATGCAGAAGCTATTCGTGAATTCAATAATAAAGTTTAATAATAAAATTAGAAAAAATGGCAGGGATGGAGAATCCTTGGAGACAATTATGGCAGCACTGGTGGTTAGAGAAATTAATTCTTATTGGACTTCTTCATTACATGAAAATTCTGGCTCGTAAGGGTGGTCCTGTCAGTTCAGGAGCTTCTTCCCAATATTCCTTTACCTCAAATTTTTTACTCTTTGACTAATAAAGGTCAGCAAAACATACCATGAGAGCACCATGTTATTATTTCATTTTGAAAGTTAAATAGCAAATAAATATCATGATTACATTTCACTGAAAGTGTCAGCAGTGAAAAATAATGTTAGGAACAATCTACTGGATGTAGATTCTTGAAAATATTGGGGAGGGTGTTCCCCCATGCCCCAGCCAGAGATGCCTGTGTTCTTTACAAACCATAATAATGTCATCCCTTAGGGTTTTGTTTGCATTTGTCTACCAACAGAAACTTAATTACAGAAGGGCCAAGGAAAAGGCCTACCTTGGGAGACACCAATTGAAACTTTTAAGTTAAATTTGTATAATTTGATAGTTCAATTTAAAACTACATGGAAAGTGTACAACTCTTCTATATGGAATAAGTTTTTACTAGCTGAACGTGTCGCTGACTTTCATTTGTTTTAAAAACATTTTCAAATGTTAAAAATTTTTACTATACAAGTTTGAAATAAAAATAAACTTTAAACACAGTTTATACAGTTTCTGCTTCTTTTATCCTTAGGTGTAGTTCTTAAAAAATACTCTATTGAAAATTAGTGTAAATTATAAAAAAATATATAAGTGTCAGTTCATGAGCTTTTTTGGGGGGATGTTCTTTTGGGCTACAACCCATCCCAGAATACAGTGTTTGAGAAACTAATCTGAGGGCACCCAGAAGAGTTGTTCTGAAGAGTGCATTCTTACACATCTGCTGACTTAATGTTTTAAAATTTGAACATGCAAACTTCTGTTCTAGGACATACAGTACTATTCTTACTGATTTATATTAGAATATAATTTACATTATGAAACTATCCTACAAAAGGAGATAATCTCATTAGCACTATTGTATATGTTACTCAAAACAAGATCATCTAATAAAACGATAATTATCCTATGGGGTGGCAAAACACAGATGATTAACGTTTTCCTTCTGAGTGATTCAAGCCCTGCAAAAACTCATCACTGAGTGACATTCTTGTATCAAACAATGATGCATGACACATCACGTGATCGCATCATCAAATAATGTCTGACACATTACTCTGTTATACTTTTTTTAAATTTAGTATTATACACTTTTTTAAGAACTATCCAGAACCCTTGAATGTTGAGGTCCCTGGGCCCAGGCCCTTTGGGCCCGTGCGTTAACACAGGTTGGTAGACATGAAGTGGTCTGTGAGTGACAGACAGACACAGGTTTCTTGATTACAGTGTAAGGATTATCAAGATTACTCTTAAACTTCATAGGTTCTTAGTAGACAATATCCTTTACTCCTTTTCACTAAAACGACATTTTTAAATTCAGAAGTTTATGATCAAATAGATGCTTATAAATCATAATTAAAATACTGATAATTTCAATTGATTTTTTTTTTTTTGAAACTTTATAAAAAGAAAATGTAGCTTAGCACTAGAGCACACTGGGATTCTTGGTGCAAATTTTAAGAAATTTCTGAATGTCCTGTCAATTTGTTTTGTAAATGTCTTGGCTACTTGCCCATACTTGATTCATTTCACTGAAAGCCTTGCTGCAACAAACCGCGATATCGTTTCACATTGCATTGTATTCATTTTAACTTAGTAACCAATTTAAATTTCCATTTATTGAGGATTAACATCGAATTGAAAGAATTTGAAATTTCCCTCTTTAAAATTGATTTCACAATATGCGCGTTTCCTAACATCGTTCAAATGTTGGCATTCGTTATCAAGGAATTTCTTCTGTTGGTAATTGACATATGTATCGACAAAACACTACTTTTGCGTTCGATAATCGAAAGTTTCGATTTCAAGATGGTGTAAGTGGGTGAGCACGTCACGTACCTGCTTGAATAGTTTGGTTACTAGTTTTAAATTAGTTGATGATTGTATTTTCATGACACATACGTCATAGTTAGATGTCAATGTCTCGTTTATCATCATGGCGTAGTGGAGTGACTTTTCTATGTCTATAATGAAATGTACTACTGTGACCTAATGAATAAATCTGAATATTTTACTATTAACATCTAATGACATAAAATTTTCGGGCTTTAGTGCCCCTGCCATAGGAAATGAATGGCAATGAGGAAACAGAAGTTAATGAACTATGTATTATGGACTGCAAACCTTTATTGACATGTAAGTGACTGCAGTTGTGTGTCTTCTTGCTTGCCCTATTTTCGCGAGTTCTTAAATTTCAATTCCGGGAAATTACAGATGCCGGTGATGGAGCTTTATTTTCTAGTCTTCAGTCTTTACTGGTTCAGTCCTTACCCCAAGAACCTGCTGAGTGGCGAAGGTCATACGGTAGACCTGTAAAGTCTGTTTATGTAGGAGCGTCATTTGTACCTTTTAGTAAAGAAACACTACCTAAAGAAGGACAGTGGCAACTAATTCAACAACCTATCTTCCATATTTATTGGACTGAGTGCTCAGTAAGTTTATTTTGTGTACAGCTTGGTTTTGTTTGTAGGTTATGTTTATTGTGATGTGTTTTGTTGTGTTTGTGTCACAACAGGATGTAGACGTTTACAAGAGTACTGTTAGAGATGACATAGAAAATTGGTTGAAGACCCTTAATCAGCATAATGTACATGATTGGATGATAGTGCTAGTAGAAACTTATGATATAAAGAAAAGTAACAAATTATTACCTCGAACTACAGTGTTAGATAAAATAAGAAGTGACTTTGCTTCAAAGCATGGTGACAGGTGAGATATTGCACTTTGATAAATTGGTTTATCATTCTCAATATGTTCATGTACGTAGTGCTGACCCACAATTTCATATTTCAGGTGTCTGTCTGTGATAAATCCTATTCGTTCAGAGTCAAAGTCAGCAGATTCTTGGCGAGGTTTGTTGTCTCGAGTACGTTTATTACTTCTTAGTGCTTATAATAGAACACTAATACGTTTTGAAGAAGTGATAAGAGATCAAAGAGAACGCCGTAATGAACAAGGATGGAGTTTCTCTCAATATTTCCTGTTACAAGTATGTATTCCGGTTAGGGCTCAAAATGAATAAAATTTAATTCATTATTATTGTAATAATAATCATAATTGTACTACATTATAGGAAGAAATGGCATTTGTTCTGGAAATGCTTGGTATTTATGATGAAGCCTTAGTTCAGTATGATGAATTGGATGCTCTTTTCACACAGTTTGTGCTCAATACCAATGTAGGAGGTAATAGATATTTTGTTTGTTATTTCATTTAATTAATAGAAATATTGATGTGGCCATTGAAAGCATTTGTGACATTTGTGAATTTTTTTTGGTAACCAATTTCTGAAAGCTCCTTTTATTTTAATGTCTAGAAACACCAGTGTGGTTAAGTAATTTTCAAGGCCCATTAGAAAGCTGGTCTGGAATTGTACTTGCTCAGACTGTCAACCAAACTCAGCGAATGCTGTTACGAGCTGATCGAACTTCTCTTTTAGAGTTTCGTTCCTACTTGTTTTCCAGGCAGTGTGCGATGTTGCTGCTTACTTTTAAGCCATGGGAGGTTAGTTTAATTTGTTCCATTGTGAATGTGAGCACGTTTTCACCACCACTTATTTAACCAACTACAGAAAATGTTTTTTAGATTGCTCAGAGATCACTTCCATTTCTGCATAATTGTGTACAAGAGTTGGATATTTTGGAAATATCATCTCCTCCTGGGGCAGTAGCCTGTTGGGTATTTCTTTGCTGCCTTGAGGTTTTACATACTTGTGAACGTTTCAATGACAGTGGGCAGGTTGAAGCATATTCTTTATACACTGCTAGCCTTTGGGCCTACGCAAGAGATAAGGTTAGTGAAGTGGTATTATATATTATAATACCAGACTATATTTTGAGAATAATCACATAATTTGGAGTTTGCTGTGTTAAGTGCAGTGTGATTCGTTTCATCCTCCTAAACTCATGCAAGGGCTGCAGGCAGATTCCATTCTGCAGTTTTTCTACTCCCTATAGTTAGACATTTAAACTTGCTATTTTGTCATTGTGTATATAGATAGTTAATTTTATTTCTTGAAAAATGCAGAATAGTATAATGTAACACTGCAGGATATGGAGACTTGGCTAGCTGTCTCAAGTAATAGAAATGTTTAAAAAAAAGTAGCTCATAACTGGATCTTTTATTAGCAACATATATAAAAAATTTTTTTGTCAATACTATGTCACCACTCAGAAGATGAAGTTTATGTAGGTAAAATGAATCACCTGTATTTTCCACATACGTTAAAGAAGGAAACATGTGACTTGCAATAATACTGACCTAAATTATTTGTTTTGTTTGTTTAACTTAAGGAATCTGAAATGCTTGCATTTTCAAACATTTATTGTAAAGAATATTTGTATATGTTTTGTCCCTTTTTCATGAATTTTGAGATTAATTCAAAGCAAATTATTAAGGAAAATTAATGTTGTTAAATCAATATTGAAATATCATAACACTCATTTTTGTTGGGAGAGGAACTTACTTGACTCTACTTGTTCAAAATGATGCAGTAATATAAAGTGCTCCCCTTCATTTGTCTTCATTACATTTTTCCAAGCATGCAGTCATCTTTTCATGTTAGATTTTTTGTGTCTTTGAGCTCTTTAATTGAGTTGAAAAACAAGAATTAATGGATTTAACTCTGTTTTAAAGCTCCGTGATTTAGGGAATCTTTGTGGCCTGATGCCAGGTCATGAACCAACATCTGAACAGTTGCATACTGTGGTTGGACTGTCAGCTGGCATGGGAGATTCTCCACCAAATGGCACGCAACCATCTCCAACAGACAAGCTGCGAGAAGCCCTCTCCTCCAAAGAAGCCTTTCGCAAGCATTATCTGGTAAGTGCTTACCACTGATGAATGGCATTTACTTTCTCGGTAGATTACAGATCTAAGAATACAGTAATTTAGATATACTAGAGCTGTTTTTTATTTCATATATGAACGCGGATTATCAAATAATTATTGATTTTCAAATAATTTACTTATTATTTAGGAATTAGCAGAATTGGCTATGGGTACTTACAAGCATATTGGCAGAATTCGATCTGCACGCCTCATTGGGCAGGATCTTGCTGCATTTTACCTTAGCCTTGGAGAGCCTCAGAAGGCAGTGGTGTTCCTCTCAGATGCCTTGAGCACCTGCGAAGAGGAAGGTTGGAAGAAGCTTGTTGCCAGTACCCGCCTGAGTCTCGCAACTTGTTATCAGACAATGCAGGACACAGAAAGGTAAGTCTTTTTTGAAACACTGAAATTTGATCTCTCTTCCAACATATTCAATAATTCCAAAATATATGAAATTATTTCTAGGTATGTAAAAACATGTGCTGTAATATCCTGCTCAGCAGAATTGGAAATGGATATTCGTTTGAAGTATTTCGAAGAAATGATGAATTTCTTGGACAATGTCAAAGGTAAGCAGTTTTTATGGTAATATTAAAAATATTAAATTTAACTTGAAGTAAAACTGTTAATTGAAAATAAACAAGGCATTAAACTAAATTTGTAAACAAAACCATTAAAAAAATTGAAATAGTTTGAACCAAAGCTGAAAACATATATTTAATTAGTCAGAAACAAATGAAATGGTTCTTGTTTCAGTTTTAAAAGACCTCTTCATAATTTTGAGTAATTCGTATTGCTGGATTCTTATTTCAGGTAGTGATTTAATGTAAACAACAGAAATATTTAGTTTTTCAGGAAACGTTTCGTTATTGTATCTTATTTTAAATTGTTGAGGTATTTGCCTCGGACAAAAGAGGAATCCTGAAAAACATCAATATATTGAAGTTGTGTAGCATTCTCATTAATTTGAAAATTTTTTAAATAAAAATGTAAGAAAACTAGGGAATCATTTTAAAATTAAAACCGCTAGTGAAATGTTTTATTATATTATAATTTTCAGAGAAGAATATTTCATTTACCAAACCATTCTCTGAAAGATATAACTAATGTTTTTACATGGATAATAACAAAGATGACACAAGTTTTATTTTATTATTATTACTATTGGACCTGTTTTTTCTTATCTAGCGGGCACTTTGTGGGTGTCATCCCTTAACGACTGCTTCCAACTGAAAAGTGTTGAAGTGTGTGTGGAGGATGGAGTACTAATTAAAAACTCAACGATACGTGTAAGACTGGAAGTGGAAAGTCTCTTCCCTCGAACAGTAAATTGCCGAAGAGCTGCTCTTTCATTCAGTGAGCACAAAGATACTCCGCGATTAGTGGCAGGGTCAACTGCAAAAAGCGGAGACCCACCATCTAGACAAGCAGGTGGTCCAAGAAGGAGTGCGCAGAATTTGACTGTACCTCAACAGGTCGTAGACAATGGATCTTGTGATATTCCTCTGCACAGGTTTGTTGAAAAATAAATTAAGTTGCTGCAAAACTGCTACATCCAACCTTAAGAAAATTTCTTGACACGTTCTTGAACAAATAATTATACCTAATTGTGACATTGGGCTGCATTTCATAATATAATTTCATAATAGATTTTATTTGTTTTAGAAATATAAATATTTGCAGAGTAAACTATGAACTCCTTTATCTGAAACAATTTTGAGAAGGGTAGGTAACGATCATTACAAGAATTTAATTTTTTTAGATATATCAGGTGTATGAAAATTTCCGACTGTGGTGCAAACTTAAAAACAAATTTAAATAAGTGGAAGGCTTCCTTAATCCTTGTGTGCTTTTTCAGCTAATAGTATTTTGAGCTCCTCCTGTAAACATTTCCTCAATTTACAATATGCTTCTCACTGAATATTTTAATGACGATGCATTCATAAGCAATAATTTACTAATTTCTTAATTTTTCAGTAGTATATGGCTCTTCATTTATTAATCATACATTTTAAGAACTGACAAAATTTTAGATGATTTTATTTGCCCCTCATATTTTATCCATTAGTTATTTTTATTCATTAATTTATAACATTTGTGGAACAACCTAACTAATGTATATCGAATGAAAATCAATTGCAAATTAATTTTAGTGGGGTAGCTTGTAATCAAAGTGGTGGTGGCATCTCCCATGGACTGTCATTACTCACACATTTCTTTTTTATTTAAAAAAAAATACCTTGTGCCCTGAATTAGTAATAATTATTATCATATATTTCAACTGATAAGACAATAGATGGACTACAAAGAAAAAACAAAAATTCAGGTTTGTCTTGTAGGACAGATAAAAAAAAAAGAATCTCACATTCATTATCTGAGGCAAATAGTTCCTGAAGTACTTCTTTCTCCAATCTTTTACCATATTCTCTATCATATTGAAAGACCTTGCGGCAGTACAGTAGTTCGATTCTCTAGCAAGTTTTATAACTTTTAACTTTGTGGTTGCTTCATGTTTCCTTTATTTCACTGATTTCATGATTAGTCCACACTTTACAAATTTTTCACTTACAAGTCAAATAGTTTGAATACATGACACATCACCAAAGAAATAAGTACACGCAAGTTCATAATTTGGCGCGTCCTTTTACAGCCAAAAACGTAAATGCTGTGAAGGCTTTTCCTTTGTTGTAGTAGTGCAACAATGCCCCAAATGCACTAAACAGTGTGACAGTTTGCCAGAAGCCATTTGCAAGAAACAATGATTGCTGATTTAAACTAAATTCGTAGGCTATGTTCAGGGACAATGTCGTAACTTTCAGGCCTACAATGTGGGTGAGCCCAGGTAAAAGAAGACCTAATTTTAGGGGATATTTTTATTATGTAAGGTACTTGTGTTTGCTATACACATTTATAAAGGGGGCCTGTATACAAGTTTTGTGTGTTGGTCCACATTCGTTTTGTTATACTACTGTTGAGAGGCCATCTGATAGAACAGATGTATTCTAAAACTATTACTATAAACTGTTTTCTTTCTTCCTTTTTCAAAAAAATTGTACATGTGTGGTGAATTTCAAGAATCAATTTTTTTTTCTTTCACTATAGGTACTGCTACTTTAGTAGTTCAAAATTTGTGTACTAAAGAGAAATTATTGTAATGCTGTGGTAAAATTCAATTTTTTCTAGCAGAAAATGTTGTGCGCCCTTGATACTGAAAAATTGGTTGCAAACATCTGTGTTCATTTGCAGTAAACGTTAGTGCCTAATCCATTGAAATTATTTCAAAATTGATATTTCCTGTTGGATCTAACCAATCTCATGACCCTGAAATTTTGATTTGAATATTTCAATTTTTTTTCTTTTAATGAAGTCTTAACATTTTAAAAATTTTCTCAAAAATTCCCCAATATTTTTTTATTAAACTTCTTCCTTGCATAAAGCAAAGGACACCTAAATGGTGCAAGTCTCAGTTTCAGGGAACTCTGTGAAATTTTGAAAATTGCAAGAGTTCAATATGTTTGACGTGACTTTCAAGATCTGCAATTTTGAGAATAGAGGTTTTTTCCTTAATAAAATGTGTGCTTTAAAGACAAGTCATTAAATAAAGTGAGTGACGTACAATTTTTTGAAAATACAGGTTGTTTTCATGTAATTTTGCATGAAATGAAGGCAATTTTCAAACGATTATTTTCACAAAAAGGGCTCCAAATTTTTTTGTTTCATTTTCGCCTCAGATGTAGCAAAGGACACTAAAAGAAAAGGTGTAGAAGTGGTAAAAGAAAATCTCCATACTGCATAACCATGACTATATAAAATTTTATATTCTTCATGTCTTCCGGGCTGTGGGCCGTGGTCCGATTGGCTTTGAGATACCAAACATTTCACCCACGACTGCGGTGGGCATCTTCAGTGGCGAGGTCTTGGGCGAAGTGTCCGGGACGGTGGCTGACTGGTGACTGAGTCAGCATGTTAATTGAAATGTTCTTTAAGCATTATGTTGCACATTTGTTGGAAGATCTGTAAATTTGAGGAATATGGTTACTTACGAGAGTAGGGACTGCAGGTTTTAAATATGAAGAAGCTTTTGTGCATTGTTATCATGGCAATTAATGTAGTTGATTTTGTGATCCTTCAGATGTGTCAGCATTGCTTTGGCAAGTTGCTGTTGGCTACATATGCAGCTACAGATCTATTTGTTTTCTAAAAACATGTTTCTTAGAACGTGTTAGGAAATGAAATGTGTTGTTTCAAGGAGTTTGATGAAGAGATGGTTGAATTAGTAGTATATAGGTTTCAATACAATAACTATACTTTTATGTAACCAATACTAATACTATGAGAAAGTCTGTGCTAAGTTGCAGCATCACTAGTTTTCTCAATTTTTTATTTTCTCTAATGGATTGTTATGTAGTTCTTGAACATTTCATGTTTTCCATGGGTTGAGTTGAATATATAATTGTTTTGATGATAAATTATGTAAATATATTACTTGATGCCTAGTGGTTTCAGCTTGACAATTCTGTCACTTGCTTCACTTACAAATATTAAATAACAACTTAACTTTCAATTAGTTCTCCGTCAAAATAGAATAATACTAGTTGCATTGTATGGAGGTAAGGTGATCCACTGAAAATTTTCCAATGCAGGAAGCCCTCATGATTGTGAAGAATCAGGATTTGCAGAAAACTTACCTGATTATTAAAACTTCTATTGAATCAAAATGCACTCGATAAAAGATTCACAAATTCAATAATTTTAAATTAATTACCAGCAATTTTGAGTTTTTTCTTTCTGCATTTGTAAACATTCGAAAAATTGTTTACAAATGAAGTTATGTTTCAAGAACTTTTGTTCCTTGCTGCAAATCTTTTCTTTGAAATTGTAATGACTAACATATTTTAATTTAGAGAGGGTCGATGCGTTTGAAGTTGTGTTGTGAAATTTGTCTCTTAACTTATTCTTGAAGTTCAGTTTCACCAATAGTAATTTTTCCACAGACTAACAACTTTCAGTTTCTTTTTTATATTTACATTTACAAAAGAAAAGACATTCAGTAAATGCATTGTTGTCTGTAACGGCAAAGAAAAATTGCCAAATGTTTAAAAGTTGACCAGAAATGTCAGGGAATTTCATAAATGAAATTTTAGTTTTATTTAAGTACACAAAAGTAAGTGACACTTCCTAAGTACAAAGAATTAAGAAGTTGCGCATATTTTAGAAAAAGATAAAATTTCTGCGGGATATAAATATAACCACCAGTCAGTGTCCTGGTGGAACATATCAGTTTAATGATTTTTACAGGTGCAGTAGCGAGGACATGCAGCCTTCAAATCCAGCATTGTTACGATTACACATGGTTGAACATCTTGATTATCAGCAGGATAAGAGCTTAGGATCTGCAAATTTGGTTTCTCCAAACCCAAAACAATTTCTTAGGTAAAGTATTTAAAATGTTCCTTTTAGTGTGGATATTCTATAATCTCTTACTCTATTGAAATCAGTATTTTGTTTACAAAGAGCTTATCTGGCTTTTGCCAAGTCTGCAGTTTGGAAAATCTGTCTTCTTTCCCTTTGCTAAATACTCTCATAGAGATTGCTAAAATTTAACCGATTTTAGATTGTGTTATTTCTGTTTGATCAATTTCATGTGTAATGGAATACAAAAACCAATTCCTGTGGTTGCTGAACTTTAGGTTAGATCTCTATATCTCTTGGCTTTAAAAGACAAGTGAATCGAGTAAGATTCGCAATGGTTGGTTTGATGCTGAGTTGCTTCAAAAAATTGTTCAAGAGTAATTAAACCACTTGCATAATACAAGCTTTCTTTTGAAAGAGCCAGATGTCAAAAAGTGAAGCATGAAAAGAGGTATTATCCAATTAAGTGAAAATAATTACATTGTCACTAGTGCTTTCTAATTTTTTATTTATTTATTTATTTGTTATTGTGTTTGCTGTTAACTTGTTATATTACCTAATTTAAGTATTTTGCTGTGAATCTTACTTGATTTTAATACTTAAAACAAGAGAAATTGTTTATTTTAAAAGAAGTAATCAAATTAATTACCATATTTTGTTCAGTTTGTGCATGATTGTTGGTTTAAATCTCTTATCTGTGTGTGCACAAATTTTCATTTCCTGTTAGCATTATGGAGATTGTTCCATTGCTCATCTATAAATGAAAATACTGTGAGAAGAGATTTTTGAAGTCATTCAAAAGTTGGACTAAGATCAGTCAGATTTACTGCATGTCATTACTCTTGTTTACTTTACCCGGCAACCTTGGTGGAGTAGACGCAAAGAAGAGTCAGAAAATTATTTACAGATTGTAATTGATATAACGATATTTTCAAAGAAAATCATGTTTGTCTGTATTATCCCATTACATTATGCCCTTTACCATAAAAACTGCATATACTGAGCAATCAGGAACTTCTTGTCCTGATGTAAGGCTACTCCTGTTAGATGAGTGACTGCTGTCACTTCTAAATTGTTGCAAGAAGTAATACAAGGCATGTGGTGGGAGAAAACACCCTCCTTACATTAGTCCCACTGTGGGAAATTTCTTCATTGAAGTTAAGAGATCTGCGAGTCTTCTAGTTCCTGAAGACTACACTTTTATCTCACATTGAAGAATTAATATATTTAAGGATGATTGCTAGAGCAAGAGGCATATATGGAGTGATTTTAGTTTAGTTACAAACATTTATTGAGTAAAAAACACATCTAATCTTGTAGAATTGCAGGCCAAAGACAATGTTTCTGTGATAGTGACAAAATGTGAATGTTCTGTGAGAATATATTTAAACTCAAAAACTCAAGGCTGATGATATAGTTGCTGAACACATTGCTTTCTCATGTCTTAAATCTAAACGACATAAATTGGCATGAGGTCACAAAACTTACTCCATGATAAATGCTTATGTAATCCATGTTTTAATTTTGGTCACATTTTTATCAATGAATTCTTGTAATATGTATATGCAATGTAAATTTAATATTAATCTTCAAAATTGTGCCCCACCTAGGGAGTACAAGACCTTGTTGGTGGGGGAGCTTGTGTGCCCCCGTGAACCTGAGAGCTATGCCGGCAGTAGCTTAGCTACTGGTAGGGCTTCCCTTGTCGGACAGGTCCAAGGGGAGGGGTCAGACGAGGAAGTCCTTCAGAAGAGGACCTCACCATCGAAAGAAGTCACCAAGTCAGGAGAGGACTCCCAAGATATCTTCGGCGAAGATTGCGTGAGGTGCCTCGAGGGGTAGATGGAACCACAGCCAAAGTGAAGGCACTAGGGCGAGAGGCCCCGACAGAAACAAGCAGGCTGAATGCTTCAAGTCGGCAGCCCCAGTCACCTACTGGCTGTGGACCTGGTAACTCATAATTAGTAATCGTAATCTACTTGCAATGCATGCTAAGGACAAGAGAAAAGGAATAACAGAATTAATGAATGTAGCCACATGGAACATGAGAGGTCTGGGAATGAAAGTTGTAGAACTAGATAAGCTCTTAAATGAATAGAAAATACAAATAGCTCTAATAACTGAGACTAAGAAGAAACTGAAAGGAACAGAAGAATTAGATAAATATATAATGATATATAGTGTGCACGTGTGTGTCAGAGGATGTAAGAACAAAAGCTGGGGTGGTCATATTGATTCACAAAAGACTAAAATCTAGAATAGAGAATTATACGTATGCGAATGAAAAAATGACGGTAAGAATGAAAGTAGATAGAGGTCATTTGATGGTAATAGGGGTATATACCCCTGAAGAAGGAAGGCAGTATCAGAAATATCATACAACCAGTTGCAAAAGCAAATCGATGAGGTGAACAAGAATGATAGTCCTATAATATGCAGAGGTTTTAATGCCAGAGTAGGAATTATATCCATCCCAGGAATTGTCGGAAATCAGGGTGAACAACATTTGAGCAAAAATAGTAAAGAGCTGAGAACATTTGCTTCCACCAACAATTTAAAATTTACAAATACATTCTTTAGGAAAAGAGACATACATAAATGCACATAGTGTGCCCGAGGATTCAGAGCAATAATTGATAACATATTAATAAATATGGGCACAGCTGATGGATGTACAAGCTTACCAAGGATATGATCTGTACACTGACCATTACTCAGTGATAGGAATATTTACACTTTAGAAAAGATGGAAAATATCAACAAGACAAGATCTTCTGCAAGAAGAGACCATAAGGAACTGGTGCCAGAAAAGACTACAATAATATTTAATGGAGGACCCAACAGAGGATGACCTCGAGAAAGAGTGGAGAAATATAAAGTTTAATATAAAGAAAGTAGTAACAGAAGCACTTGATATAAAGATAAAGTTTAGAAGCAAAAAAGGTTTAAGAATCTGGAACAAAGAAATTGCAGAAGCCATCAAAGACAAACAGGAAAAATATAAAAAATTGCTTCAACAGAACAGCATGGAACTATCCTGAGAAAACTATAAAACAGCATGGAACAGAACAAAGTATATAGTCTAAGAAACTCACCAGAGATCCTGCGATAAATTCATAAGTAAAATTGAAAAACATGTACATGGTAGACAAAATGTCCCATGTAAGATAATGAAACATCTGAACAAGATAGAAAGAGATACAATAAGAATTGATGTGAAGAATTAAGAGTGGATCAAACATTATAAACTATTATGGTACAATGGACAAGAAGATGAAAGATCGGAATGTAAAGAACAAGAAAAGAAAAACATTATTGATTCAATAACAATACAAGAGCTAAAAGAATTGTTAAAATAACTAAAGACTAGAAAAAAATTAATGCTGAAGTTCTAAAATATAGCGATCCACATTATGGAGATACAACTAATGAACCAATGCTGGCAATCAAAAGAATGGAAAACAACTGAAGTTGTATCAATATTTAAGAAAGGAATTCATAAAAACCCAGATAATTATAGAGGTATCAGCTTACTTAATTCAACATACAAGGTATATGCCAGAATTATAAACAAGAGACTCCTAAAAATAGCAGACTTGCTAGTGGACAAAGAACAAACTAGTTTTCGAAAAGGAAGGTCATCTATTGACACTGTATTTGTTCTACAGCAAACAAAGAGAATTCATTCTACATACACATATGGCATTTATTGCTTTTGCTAAAGCCTTTGATAAAGTTGATAGAAGAAAACTTTGGGACATAATGGAAAATTATATCTACCCTAGCCATCTCACAGAAACAATAATTATTTTTGAATTATTATACTTGCTTTAATTAAGACAGATTGCATCAAGGAAGGATGTTCAATGTCGCCGACACTGTTTAACATGTAACATGTAAAAACAGATAGAAACAAAATATTAGCTCAGGAATAAAATTGACTAGAAAAAATATTTTAAACTTTCTACTTTATGCAGATGACGCTGTAATAATTCAGAAAATTAAAATTATCTTCAATATGCCCTGCACCACTTAAATCAGCCATGCAGCTCTTACAACCTGACCATTTCAAAAGACAAAACCAAAATGCTGGTCAGGATGACCAAGATCGCTAAGGCAGTAGTGCCATAGCGATCTCGAAAGTGATCGTGGGTTCGAGTCACGCCTCGGGCATGGTTGTATTGTGTTCGTCCTTTCACCCCCTATCATCATCATCATATTATGTCATCCTCATAGTTACCATACCGTTACACACAATAGTGGTCGGAAAAGATATCTGTTCAAAAATAATTCTATACAATGTAAGCCTATAACATGTTCTAAATTTTAATTACCTAAGATGTGATACAGAAGGTCAAAGAGACAATTATTAAAAAAATAGCATGATTCCAATCCATCTGTGAAACCATACACACCACTTAAAAACAAGACCCAAAGAGATACTAGAATCAAATTTTATAAAACATTAGCCCTCCTGATATTGCTTTACGGCAGTGAGTGCTGGGTTCTAACGCAGAAAATAGTAAGCAAAATTCAGAGCTCAGAGATGAAGTTCCTTTGAAAGCTACATTTTAGAATCCCAGATAACAAATTAAGAAATCAGGCAAGAATTGAATGTGAATAGTATAAATAATAAAATGAAATGAACAGAAAGAGAAGGCTGCAGCACTTAGAAAAAATGGAAGAAATAAGACTGCCAAGAATATGCTTACAAACTAAGAGGGAAAACGGATATGGGAAGACCCAAGAAAAGATGGAAAGATATAGTGGAGTCAGAACAGGCATAAAACTAACCCGTGAAGTGGAGAAGAAAAAAAAGAAAATTGTTCGTATCAGTGATATTACATTAAAGTCAAGGCTCCCTCTCAGAAAAAAGCAGATCTCTCAGGAACTCACTTTTTTTTGACTTTTTTGTACTGTTCTCACTTTTTATAAAAGTTGTATCATTTACTTAAATTTTTTGAATAAAAATTGTATGTTAATACTTTAAAAGATAAGGTAGAAACATTGAGCAAAAAAATCAATGCTTCTGGAAACTAGTTGTGATACTCCAACATTTGGAAAGAAAAACAACACAAGTGAACAGGCTGGCAAGCTTGGAGGGGAGCAATGAAAGGGCATGGACAATGCTTTTGTGAGAAATGTAAACACACCAGCAGATGTGTTGAAAGGAGTTTTGTGCACCTGGTTACCTTTAAATACTACATAGTGCTGGTCATGGAAGAAGAAATTGACAGGGTCACATTAGAGATTAACAATTTAGTACTAGTTTCAATAATGATGAGGATAAATACATTCACATTTCCTTGTACAGTTATCTAGCAAACCACATTTGAATCACTGGCGTCATTAGATGAACTACTTAACTACACTCCTTAAGCTTAACTACACTCCTTAAAGTCACAGAAGTTAAGTAACTTCAGACTACAGATTTCTAGATGGGTGACCATCTGGGAACACCGGTTGCTTATGGCACTGAGCCCCTGGCTAAAGGAATAAAAGGCACTGACTGACTCGATGTGATGAGATGAAAAGACAAAAACCTTTGGAGGATTACTCCAGATATGCTCAATGCACAAAAAGGGCCGGGAGACACTACTAACTATCTTTCCTTTTTCTTCTTCTTTTTCTTCTTCTTCTTTTTCTTCTTCTTCTTCTTCTTCTTCTTCTTCTTCTTCTTCTTCTTCTTCTTTTTCTTCTTCTTCTTTTCCTACTTCTTTTTCTTCTTCTTATCCTTCTTCTTATCCTTTTTCTTCTTCTTCTTTTTCTTCTTTTTTTCCTTTTTCTTCTTCTTTTCCTTCTTTTTCTTCGTCTTCTTCTTTTTCTTCTTCTTCTTCTTCTTCTTCTTCTTCTTCTTCTTCTTCTTCTTCATCTTCCTCCTCTTCTTCTTTTTAATTAAAAAAATGAACATCAACAGCCAACAAACAAACTGAAATTTGGATTTTACAGAATTTGAAGTAATTGAATGGTGATTTATGTTTGATCTAACAGAATATGAAATACACTAATTTCAATGATGTTAACATTTTGAGTTTTTATCTAGAAGATAGCTTTTGATTTAGCCTATTTTTTATTCAGTCAGAATACTTGTATCACTTTCAGAAATTACATAGGATTAACAATGCTTACATTGGCTAATTATTATGTTGTGTATATATGTACATCTCAGGTTTCTTAAAACTGCAAAGTGTATTTAATTTTATAATGTAATTAGAATTGAAGTTAATATCAAGGTCATTGATCTCCAAAAGTTGGTTGTTTCAAAGTTGACGATTTTATAAAATATAGAAATAGAAATCTAATTGCTAGTTTTTTCTTAGATTACGTTGTAGTTTAAACAATAACGGAAAAGAGAAAAAAAGGATATAGTTTTGATTGATTAATTAATTTATTTATTTTGTCTCCAGGAGAACTGATAGCCATGGAAAATACAGAAAAGTGTCTACAACTACCAAGGCTGATTTTTCATCTGCCCTTCTAGCTGATAATTTTCCACTCAACCCTGGAAAGAATGTATTTATTGTTACAGCAAAGGTATTAGTGAATAATTTGTTTATGATTTCTGGCATTATTATAATTTCTAATGAGAACATGAAGCAGATTCCAAACTCGATTAACACAAACTAAGATAATGATCTAATCTTGATGAACCCTATCAACCTTTAAGTGGATCTCAGGACCAGCTGACTGCTTGAAAGAGGGAATATTTTCATGTAACCTATGAGACAATCAGCCAGGCCCATGAAGAAATGGCCATCAGTAGAGTTTAATTGAGATGACCATTTCTGCAGGTTTCAGTGTATTTTTATTCCGTATTAGTAAAATTTTGTTTATCAGGATGATTTTAATCTAGAAGGGAATGATTAAGTAGAGTTCTTTAAATTGTTTATTATGACTGCATAAGTTCTGCTCCCTGAAACCTTTGCCGTTAAACCCTTGCAATTTTTTTTTTCTTTCTTTCTCTTTCTTCCTTTCTTTCTCTTTCTTTCCTTTTTCTTCCTTTCTTCTTCCTCTTCTTCCTTTTTCTTCTTCCTCTTTTTCCTCTTCTTCTTCTTCTTCTTCTTCTTTCCATATAATATAATTATAATATAATAAACATAATAAATTGTGAATTAAATAATCTCTCTCTGAAGGAAATGAGAAGACTCTCATAATACAGAACTTCTTTAAAACGATTGTTGTTTTCTTCATAATTATCAGTATTAATATGCATGACATTGCTGTTAGTATCTGTGATGTTGCAAAATGAAAATTCACAGTGGCATCAATGTATTATTTTGTAGAGTAGTTTGTAATCTGGCCTTGAGTTTCACAATTTGGAGGAACTTGTGTTTCCAGGCAGCTGAAAAAGGGCTCTATCGACTTGGACAGCTCTCTCTTCTGCTGACCTGCAGTCTTGAACTGCTGTCTCCAGTGCTCTCGCCATCAGTGTGCTTCACGGTGACTCATGAACCTACATCTGTAACGCTGAACAAAGGAGAAAGTGATCTGTTGGCTGGACTAGAACAAGACATGGTGCTTACAGTACATTCGGGCAGCTCTGTGATTGAAGAGGACACATGTTTGAAATTGCGAACATCAAGGGGCCTGCAAATGCAGCTCAAGTCTTCGTCAGAACATTTGGCTCGTGAACTTATCGTATATCTTCCTGAAACCCAGCCTTTCAAGACTTTGTCTGTGCAACTTAGGGTGCTTGCTGATCAACCTCCTCAAAAGGATTCCACTGTGATAGAACATAAGGTAAATATGCTGTATTGAGTACCCATTTCTAATTTGTACTTTCTCTTAGATGTACATATATACAGAGTAATACATGTAGTATAGAGAAAGTTATGTGATACTGTGGAAAACAGATTTTGAGATTTCAATAGCAATACACATTTTGGAGTCCCCTGATAAAGAAAGTGTTTCTTTTCAAAATCTCTGTCCATCTGTGATCAACACTAGCACCTAAAGTATTTTAAAGATTTTTTCTAAAATGAATATTCCCTGCTTGATTTAGCACAATTCACAGGTGTGTGGTTTTGGAAAATATCCTTTAAATATTGGGGTTTTAGTTTACATGTAGCTTCTGTAGTATTCTCAAAATTTTTTTCTTTACATTTCTTGTCAGAATAGGTTAAAATATGTTTATAAAGATGGCATAAGTCAGAGTTTCACTGATAACTCTGAATTTTTTAATATTACAAAAATTTGAATATTTTTCGGTCTTCCCAATACAACAATATAAAAAGATATCAATTTTTTCTTCAAATTATATTCATTCCTCACAGTTAGTTGTTTAATTAATGTCATGTACATTGTTTTGAAAATTTTAGTTTTTGCACAATTTTGAGTGAAATATGGGCAATATTAAAAACAGAACTTTCTCAAAAATGTCACTGATTTTTTTCTTCAAACTTTTTGTATGGCTAGTGCTAAATGAACTTACAAGACTACTTAAATGCCATTTTGCTGTATTGTTTTGCGTATTCAAAACTTACACAAAATATTTTTATTGCTATCTCTTTTTCATGTAATTAATATTTACATTACCAGTTATTTGTATAGATTCTTGCTTTTGGGACTACTAGTGCTTCAAATGATAGCATATAAAGTTTATCGAAAACTCATTTCGGTAAACGTTTTCAGAAACGCTCAAATGCCATTTTCCTTTCTCTGAAAAACAAGACATAAATGCACATTATGTATTATTTTGTTATTTCAAAATTATACAAATGTAATTTTTGTGATTCATCTCTCACATTGTTAATGCTTATATTATGGATATTATTTATACCTCATTGCATTTGTATGTAGAAGTGCTTCAAACCGTTTTTGTTTGCGTTTCTCTAAACTCATCTGTCTGTGAAAACAAGCTCAAAATTTGCACATTTTCGGAAAGGTTTAAACAGAATTTTCTTAAAACATTTTTCAATAATAGTAACTAGTACAAGATAGGTTGTGTCATTCTGAAAAATTGTGTTTGTAGGTGAATATATCAAAAAGCTGATTCGTCGTTATGTAATAATTCATATGTTTTTGTAAGTACACAAAGTTTTATTCTAGTCAAGAAAAAGTGTAAAAAAAGGTTGAAGTTGATTTTGATAACATCTTCTTTATGTATTATCAACTTATCATGATTTTACTCAAAATTATTACAAGAAAAATACTCATAATTTGAAAATATTCTACATTAAATTATTGAAAGATGTAATTTTGTAGAACAGATTTCCTTTAAAAAAATGTCAACCTTCATTAGTATAGAAAGGGGAAGGGGTCCAAAAAATGTTTAACATCTGCAATGTTTGAAAATTCAGAAGCAGTACTGAAAGTCTGACTTGTGCAATTTTTATTAGAATACTTTACTATATTCTAGCCAAGAATTTTATTTAAAAAATTGGAATATTGTTGAGAAAATTACACTGTAAGGAGCAGCTTAAGGTCAAAAGTTAAGTATCCTTGAAAATGTGCATTCCTAATTCAGGGGATGTGCCATCGCATATAACTATTGGAGACAATACATTTTGAAAATCCAGTGTGTGTTAGGCCATAAATTTGATGAGGGACACATTTTGAGAAAAATGCTTTAGCAGTATCAAGGTCTTTCAAAATGTGGATTCAGGCTAAACCACCGACAGGAGAAAGCTGTCGAAAGCATAATAAACTGTGCAAAGAATGAGAAATATAATGTTTTGTGTTTTCCAAAAAATTGGTTCTTTCTCCTGCAGCATTACAAGGGTGGCGTACAAGTACAAGAAAGTAAAAACCTTTTGAGACTATCCCTTAGGCTGTTGGGAATGATTTTTCACCATTGTAATTTGTTTTACTTGGCCAGCTTGAATATAAAAGGAACTGATAATCACTTAAAATTAATCCTGATTTTTCTTCTATTTGTGGATAGTGTTATTATTTTATATTTAAATTGACTGAGTGAGATATTAAAGTTGAGCTTTTCCTTGTTATAGTTATAAAAAAATATATGATTGAAATATTTGAATTTTTTTTTAGAGAAGACTTGAGGCACTGTTCACCTTCCTTAAATCAGTATTTGGTTCTTTTTTATATAAAGGTCTTCCAGTTGTGGTGAACATATAACAAATAGTTTTATGTGTGTTTGTTATTTCTTAAATATTTGTATGTACATTTCAAATCATATCTGACATATGAACTCTTCTTTTTTTTATTTTTCATAGGTTATGTTGTCATGTCCATGGGCTTCTGAAGAGAAAACAATTACACTTCATTTTCAACCTCCGTTTATGACTACATTCAGACTCCACACTGCTAACACACGCAAATTTGCTCAAGTGATGGTTTCTGGACTGAATATACAGATGCTTCAACTGAAGAAGCCACAACTTGTACCTATATCATCTCAAAATATTCAACTTGTTTCAATGAATCCCTCAGCAGGACAAGATCTGGTAAACATATTTTTTTGGTTTTGTTAATTTCCTGTGATTTTGTTAAAATTAAGTTTTTCATATAATAATTTTTAAGTACACAAAATATGTCACTCTTTTTCAAAATTGTTAAAACAACAGTTTTGTTCAAATAATGAGTTATTTTCTTTTATGATTCTTGGAGAGAAAGGCATCTTCTGTATTCTGAAGGTCACATTTAAAACAGAGTTTTCCAGAAAATAAAGAAAATAATGTTCAATAAAGTTTAATGTCAACTGTACACGAAGTCTTTAATAATATTTAGTATCCAAACTTGCTCTGTGAGGAACGGAATAAAAAAATGAATTGTGTGGTTGCAGCATAAATGTTCCTAAATTGTTAACTTAAACCACTTACTTAAGAACTTTTCCATCTGTCGATATACATGGATTTATTTTGAGCTGACTCTGACATAAAGAAGCTGCTATGGTGTCATCCAGTGGGTAGATTGAAGGTCACCATAGTGATGTCACTATAGTGACGTATAAGCTCCTAATTGGATGACACTGTACCAGCTTATGAAATGTCAGAGGCAGCTGTAAATAAATCGCAGTATAGAAATATTGCTGATGAAATACTGTTTGAAAATGATGTTCCTTTTGAAAACACTTATCCTTATAAAATTAATATTATGATTTGTATTTTAAATGGAGTATTGTATTCTATGCTTCAGACAATTTCTTTTATGGAGAAAGTCGGAACAAATGCATGAAATAATGGTAGGAAAGGTATTCCAATATAATAAAAATAGTAATAATAATAACAATTTTTGTCCTGAGGGAAAGAGAAAAATCTTCTGAACACTCAAGAAGGATCACACTCCTGAGTAGTGGGGGGCTCCCTCCTACGTTTCCTCTTGGCGACATCTGCTCTTGAATCACCTTGGGGCACATTTTTCAGCATAGTAATAACATAACCAAAGTAATCCATCAAGCACTTGCAAAGATAAATCAATTTACAGGATAAAAGCAACTTTATTGTAAGAGGAAGATGGAGCAAGTTATCAGATATCACTTAGCACATATACTGTGGGACAATACAATTGTAACTGACAGACCAAATTTATTTCTTAAAATAATGAGAACTGCCATGATTTTTAAGTCAGCTGTCTCTGATGGACTCTCTTCAGCATCTTCTTCCTTCTTTCTTTTCCCTTCTCCTTCTCTTCTATCTTCTTCCTGATTTCACCAAGAACCTCAACTAATGTCTTCCCCTGCCCATCAACGCATTTCATCATGGCTTGCTGCGCTTCTATTTTCCTAAAAGAGATTGCTCTCATCTTTTCATTTTCCCCCTTTCTTTGAAATTTACGTCCACCATATGTTTATCTTGTTTTTTTTCTTCATCACTTTCGCCAGAATCCATTCGGCTGAGTTCCTTCCTTGAGGATCTTATGGATCCTTCTTGTCGTCTCGGGATCACTTCTCTCCATTAACTCCGTTTTCTGCTACATTATCCTTTTCCTGTATTTTTTCCATTTCCATGTTGGTCTTTTAGTTCTTGGGTGACGTCTATTGTCTCCATGAGTTGTGCCAGTCCGTTTTAGAAGTTCATGTTGACATTCTTCTGCCTTTGGGCGACCTGTTGCATTTGGGTTAGTACTTCTTCATACACCTCCAGGAGTGCATCTTCCTCACATTGGGACAGGGAAGTGCAAGTCAGTGCTTTATTCGGAATAGTCCATTTTGCGCAAAGTATTGTAGAGGCACCGACAGTCCCTATTTAGTCGTTAGTAGAGGAAGAATAACAATACTGTATGGAAAAAGGAAAGATGTGTTTGAAATTATTGTTTCATTCTCTATGAAAATCTATTTTGTAAAGTGGCATCCATTAGTGACTTAGCATGTTATTTATAAGTACAATACTATTGTATAAAGTTTATTTTGGAGACTTATTATTATTGTTTCTACTTTTTGTAGGTGATAGGAAATGGATTGAATGTTTCTTTCATGTGGGAACTCCAGTTACCTATCACTGGACCATTAGAAGAGATGGTGCCCAGCCCACCCCCTATAAAGACTGAATTCACTATGGAGTACTCTGCAATCTTGAATTCAGAAACTTTGGAGACTGAACAAAAAACCTTATTGTATAAGTGTTCGTTTGAAATAGTTGATTATAAGGTACGTAGAATGAATATGTACTGTATATAACATTTACAGTTTTGTAGTGTTAACAAAGAATTATTCAAAGGTTTGAATAAGAAATTCATTTTATACATCTTGCTTTGTGTGGTTTCAGACACTGTTTGTGGTTCGCTCTAGAGTAGAACCTGCAAAAGGTAGCGAGTTCTGCCGTGCAGGCACCATGTGCCATTTGCAGTTACATGTTCAAAGAGTAAACACATCTCCTCATTCTTCTCTTATGTATGAAGTTCTTACAGACCAAACAATGTGGGCCGTTTGTGGAAAGACTGCTGGTAAGTCATATTCAATATCCTTTTAATATTAAATATGAAAGGTTTTACATAGTAGCAAGCATCATGTTTTGGTGAGAACCAATATACTTTATCTTACATGACTTTATTTTTAAGTGGGTTAAATCATAAAGTGAACATTTGAAACATTTTTTCATTTGGTACTAAATAATAGTTAGAAGTTAAAAGTTTAAGATGTTGCCTCAAGAAATTAAAACTTTTCAAAATGTCCAACAGCCACTTCAGTTAGATTTCATGTTCTTACAAAAATTTGTGAACTCTTAACTAAAAGCCTCAAGACAATCTGATGGTCTCCCTATCAGTCATGAATTTGGTTATGGAGTACTAGTGACATCACAAGTCAGTTCATGCCTGTTGTCCCCAGTGTCGACCATCAGTGAATATTATTCCATCTACAAACAAGTATTACTAGGTTGAACATTCCTATTTAGTTACGAGGTGGGTGGGAAACAAATCTAAGACATGGTTCAATTATAATTACTTCTCTTTCAAAGAACTTTTTTACATTTGGAAGTGAATGGCTTCAGTGAGGTACAGACTTGCTAATTGATGTAAATGACATGTTAACCAATTCACAATTAAAGCTAGTAAAATTATATTGAATTAGGATGGCTTCAGATGATTGTATTGTAATGATAGAAGGTTTTTCACTTTCAATTCACTGTAGTACTGTTTCAAGTTATGTTAAAATTCTTGATTTAGTACTAGTTTATAGCTTGGTGGATTGTCATGATTATAAATTTTTACATTATTTGTAATAATAAATATTTAATGTTATAAATGCATATTTGTCAAACATCATGATTCTTATGTTATGTATGTTTTAAAATTATTATGTATGCTAAACAATATGATTTTTTGTGTAGCCGTTATCTCGCTGGATAGTGTTGAACGACAGCATGTGACTCTTGATGTCATGCCTCTTATAGGAGGTTTTCTGCCGCTGCCTCTTGTTCGCTTATCCAAATACATTCCTGCTGATCAGAAGCCTTCAGGCAAAGGTGGGAAATGATTGTGTGGAACATTTTTATTTTCTTATCAATTCCCTTTCTGGTGCATTTATTTCACTTCGCCCAATTGTTTTTTCAATTAACAAAATTAAAACTTTATTTCAGGAATACGTTTTTAATAATTATAGTCATATTTTAAGACAGGGCAACAGTTTTTAATTTTTTTTTCCCCTCCAGTTCTTTCATTTGTAATTATTTAAAAAACACAAGGCATAGTATTGTTTTTAGTGAACATAGATACATTTTGTAGCACTTATTTCATTATAAACAATTTTGTTTTTACTCAGAAAATATAATAAATTGTGAATTGACTTGTTTGTATAAATCTTTTATCTTGTGAATTTTTGTAACATAGTACTAGTGTAATTACCCCAAAATTAATATTATTTTCTCGAAAATATGTCAATTGAATTCTCAATTGAAAAATAGTTAGTTTTTTATATTTATATCCAAGGCCCCTTTTTCGTATTGATAATATGCAATATTATAATAACCCTACTTCTCAGTATCTACATGTTAACGGTTGGTATGTTATGCATTTTATTTTTTGTTTCAGATCGTAAAATTGATTCTCATTCGCTTACATCGCATCCACGTCTGGAGCCTTTTAGCCCTGGTCAGGTGTACAACTGCAGCAAAGCACAGCAGGTTCATGTATTACCATCTACTACTGCATCAGTTACTAGCGACTCATCGCTACCCTAACAGTCACCTCTCCGGGGCTGGTGGCTGCCAGGCAGTCACTTGTTCTGAACTGCAACAAATTATTACCCTTGGTGGTAATTAAAGTGTACTTCTTGTAATGAGTGCACTTCTTGTTGTGTCTTGTTGCCATATGTTGTTACCAAATCTATTTGATTATAAGAATCACTTGCCTTGTCACACTGCTCAGTATCGTTCATGTGCTGTAGATCCATTGTATATTATTTTCTTTTCACTCTTACACTTGCCTTATATTTTGTCCTGTTTTTTGTAAAAATCCATCCATTTGTGACAAATGCTTCTTATAATCAAATATTTTAGGTAAGTGTGCTTTGTGTACATAGGTTGGTGGAAGAAATTTTTTTATTATGTATTTTTCCATATGTACATTGTTTGTATAGTCTGTGTGTATGTAAGTTGAATACTAGATAATCTCATTTTGCTGCCTTAAAACTGTCAGTAGTTGCGAACTTTAGAAATTTCCTTGTACCATTTATGAAGACAATACTAGATCAGATATCCAATGTCTATATTGTTATATACATATATTTGCTTTTGTGCCAAGTCAAATGGTGTCTAGAGAGTTTGTGCCTCTCTCCTCAGGACATCAGAATTCATGACTGCTAGTGACTGCTGTCATTTGTGGCACAAAACTTCTTTAAGAGCTGTACATGTCCTTCCCTTTGTTGATGTGTTTGTTGTTGTGAAAATTACATTGCAAAGTACAAAAAGAGCTCCAGACAGTTTTCACCGGAGGTTACTAGTTTGTTATATTATGTACAGTGTAAATTTGAGAGAGCTTGTTAGTTGTATTGGGAACTGAATAGTTCTGAAAAGTTAATAGAATGATGTCACAAAATGAGAATACTCAAATGAATTCAGAAATTTAAGTAATTGACTCCAGTGTATTGTATTCCAAAAAATATATATTATGCAAGATAGCAGGTATGAGAGGTAAAAGTATTATTTACAAAATATAAGCATTGTATGGTGATGTATATTTATCACAGATTTGGATATGTTAAGTATTTACTAATTTTATTGCTATATAAAATAATTTGAAATGAACGTAATTTACTTATATATATTTCATGGTTATGCTGGCTTGTTATCCTATAATACATGGAAAAGAGTATGTGTAAAGAAGATACTGCAAATTACTTGCTCTGTAAGGAAATGTGGTAGGTTTGAGATGGTAGTTGATTAATCTGGAAAATTTCGTACTGTCAATTAGTGTATCTGTTGCACAAGTCCTAAGCAAAATCGACCAATGTTGTTGCAGTATAATTGTAACAGATTCTTTTTTAAACATGCCCATTGACTGTGGAATTGAATTTGGCCTGATTAAAAACCGACTTCATTAATTTGTATAATTGTATGGTTCTCATTTAAATGTTTTATCTTACCTCTGATTATTAACATCACTTGGTTGAATATGACAACTCAATCACTATGCTCTGTAAAAGGCCCGTTGTTTACATATTATGCACATGGAAATCAGTTTGCAGTACATGCTCATGAATAGAGTTGCCACCTCTGACCTGGAGTTTGGGTGGTCCTCTGGGTTTGACCTGGAGACTGAGCTTTAAATATAATATCCAGGCTCTTGGTTTACTCTTATTATCACTGGGTTATTTTACTATTTCAGAGATAGTATAATTTTTTTAAATTAACATTATTTCATAGAAAATACTGATGATATCGCCTTTCTTCAACTTAACAAAAATGAAACAGAAACAAAAGGATACATTTCCATTACAGTCCTATTGTTGTTTTCAAAAACTATTTTGATTCAAATTAAACACAAATTTGTACATATTTATGTCATGCACCTAATTATAGAAAAGGAAAGATTTCCATTTACCTTCAAGTGGGATAGATTTTTTTAGGCATTAAAGATCACTGAATGCACTTATTTAAATTTTAAATGATATTGTTTGTTTTGTTATAAACAAAATGTTTAGTTTGATTGTTATTTGAAAGATTTTTTTTATTGGCTGATAAATAAATATTAGTATCAACACAATTTTTCAAACGTCCACTCGATACACCCACCTCTCCGTGCTTGACTAATGTGAATTCTCTGGGTGAGAAACATTAGTCAGGTGGCACAGGGGCACAATAACATAACATTAGTCACATGGCCAGAAACAAATTTTGGAAGGGGAAATTAAAATTTTGTTGGTCCAATGTGTCATTACAGATTTTGTAGGCTGCACTGGGCTCTTGCTGCGATACGATTTTATGCATTTTGATGACTATCCGAAAATATTTTTTGCTTGAAAGTTTCGTAAAAAGTTAAAATTAATTGTTATTGAACAATTTTAGGGGTGGGGGAATTTCTCTAATGTTCCTCCCTGTGGGTCCGCGCCTGGGTTGCAACTCTATTAATGACGGAATTTCTTAGTGCATTTTCGTGAGCATAATATTGTAAACTGGTAGCGAGGCGCGAGTGAGTTGTCTGCAGCCGTGAGCGTCGTGTCTCGGCGCAGGAGTGCTCGTGGCGGGGCGTCTGCGAGCGCAGGCTGCCCGACACGCCAGTCTGCACACGCGACCGGCGGCGCGCGGTTGTGTTCAAGTGTCTCGATGTAACCAGGCGGTCGGGAAGTGCGGTTGAAAAGGACGATTCATTGCGTTCGCTTAGTAGTTATACTTGACGGGATTGTTGTTGTTTTTTGGTTGCGTTGTAAAATATGATTACAAAGATGTGTGCTGGGTGATCGGAGCATTAATTCAAGATATGCAATGCTGGCTGTTTCCTGACGGTAAGTTAAAAAGAAATAAACATATCTTGCAATTTCAATTATTTCATTTACGCCACAAAATGTTGAAATTTAAATGTTTCGTTCGAAATAATGTGTGTAGGTTTATTTTTAACTGCACTCATCCTGAATTTAACCGTTCTTGACGTAAGTTCATTATTAGTTCCCCGATCGAGTCCATAAAACAAGCGTAAAGAGAGCTTACATAAACTTTAGATATTTATCACAGTATTCCGTGCATAGAAACGAACAATTATAACGCGCATTGAACAAGTTCAAATATGTTACTCAACTTTCTTCTTCTTCTTCTTTTTTTTTCCCCGGGCTTGAGATGAATCAGTGAAATGTTATGGAACAAAAATTGCGCGTTTAAAAGACGGAGATTGTTTTGAACCATAACATAACATAGTCATGGATCCCAGAAACCTGAAATCTTATGAACCATTCTGGACATGATCTTTTTAAGCAAATATATGTCTTTAGTATTTCAGATTTCTAGTAAATAAGAAACGGCTTTTACGTGTTAATTACTATTTTTATGGGAACATACTTTAATTCAATAATTTTTTAACATTTAATGATTTAAAACCATTTTTATTTTAATTATTTTGGTGTAATTACATATTTTACATAACATGTTTCATGCATTTTGTTTCTTCTTGGAAATTACATACTCGTAAGGTTAAACAGATAATTTCGAAGTAGTCGTAATTCCGTGCTTCCTCAACTTTTATAGAGCTCGCGTGTAATTCCATCGAAATCTGAGAAACGTTCCTGAAGGTTTTTTCATGGTTCCTGTAGCCCACGAGAAGTAAACACCTGCGACTACGGATGCAGAATTCAGAATCTATTCTGGAAATCCTGGATGGCAATGGTGGCATTAGTTTCTAATAAATTGGGTTTAATTGGAGAGGGTGAATGTGTCCACAACGTGCATCGCTCGTCCCGTGGTATATTCTGGACGGCGTTTCTCGAACGTGAGAGCCTGCGTCGACTTACACGTCGGCTTTTGAAGTTAATTCCCCCACCCAACCCATTCCCGAATCTACCGCCCACTTGGAACAATCTCAAGCTCTCGGCGGGTATTTCAGTAATACGGTAGTGTACTACATGTCGGTCTACAATCACAGGAAACAGTATTCGTACATCTCGATATGTAAAATTATTGACGTTTCGTGAGCAATAAAATACAAAAACAAAACTTATTTAAAACTTAACCAATGCCTCTATTTAAGAGAGACCAGGGCAAGTTGTCACACGGGATGGTTGTTGCAAGTTTCCGTTTTCAGACGTTACTGCTCCCTACCGATCTAAACTCGAATCACAGTACAATCGCAACGTTCCGAGGGGGTGTACGAAAGTTTCAAGTTCTTGACGATAGAATTCTAGATGTTGCAGACGTAAGTATTCATTTATTGATAAAATTAACGCTGATTATTCGCTCTCAATAAAATGTGGATACCCACAATTTACTATAGTTTGATAACATTTGGACAATGGGAGCAAGAAAGAGATTAGGTGCAATGTTTGTGTTTCCAGCTCATCTCTTGTTCGGAAGGACTGTGAGTTGTAACAAAAAATGTGGAGATGTTTGTCACATGTGACAACCTACCCCGGGAAGTATTTTCAGTACTTATCGGTTGATTTAGGTAAAGATGGGTAGAAATTATAAAAAAGGATTAACCAAGAAGTAGTTCCAAACATCATGATTGCAGCAATTAGGAAAATAGTAATAGAAATAATTCTTGCCCAAGAGTTACGGCAATTTTAACAGATTCGCCAGTAAAAAGAAAGCTTCAAAAAATTGCAAATAGAAAATCAAAGAAAAGTGTCTTTAAAAAAACAACTAAACATAATGAGAATGCGAAATATGAAAGGAAGTAAAACGCAGGAGGAATGAAAAATCTCAATTAGTGACGAAGAGAATGATTATTTGGTTTAGTTTGTCTTGAACCTTTTTCTATGAGTAAAGCTAAGGAAAATGGAACCTGTGTATAGAATGTAAGACATGGGCTCTAGAATTATGTACCCCTGGACCAAATAACTTATATTCATATGGAAATTGTGAGTGTGTGCTCGAAAGTGGCTAGGCTCATATCACACATTTTCTTAAATATTCCCTTACGTGAATATTTTATGACTAAATTGGTCTTCAAAGTGTATTATTGCTTTATCAATATCATAGATTGATTTTTTTAATTCCAAATAATGCCCATTTTTCATCTCTCCTATCCTGTGACAACCAAACCGGAGTCGGGTAGGTTGCCTCAAAAAATTATTCTGACAGAACATTTTTTTCTGACAAGCTAAACGCTGCTATGACCTCCAATTTGTGGGAAAACATAGCCAAAGGTTTATATTATGGGTTACATTAATAACAGGAAAGGAAACTGTAAACACTGACTCTTCAAAAATTAAAAATCTAAATTGTGACACCTGCCCCGGTCTCCGATAATATTCCCCTACAGAGAAATGCGTAAAAATGCGGTCACAAGTAGAACGTCAAGAGTGCTTCTATTAGATGCATATTAAATTTTTGGACACACATTCTTGTAGTTACTTCGTAATATTGATGTTTGTATGTCTAAACCTTAAGAAATGTAATCGGGTCACGTCTGAGTAGTATTGTAAATTTCTTTGACTGATTGTGATAATAAATAATCAATAAAGTTGGTAATTGGAAGGTAGCTATGATGAAGAGAGAAGGATTATCGTTAGAGTTGATTGGCTGATGATTCAGGGGGCGTCAACTGCTATGGTCATTAGACCCGTAAGTGTAATGCATTTGTTTTTCCTCGGGAGATGACGGTGATATTCCACCGCTGGATGTTGAGATCCGGCACCGATCTATCTGACGGCTAGTAAGTTTTCCCCAAGCAAGTACCCCCACCAGCAAGGCGCCGCCTCCGGGACAAGCGCTTAGCTCCCGACGCGGCCTGTGTGGTAGTGTAGTACTTGTAACTATGCAAGTTAGGGGTTGAGGATAGGGCAAGGAAGAGGAAGGAAAGATCGTGCGCGGTCAGTGGCCTGTATGTTAAGGTGCTGCTTTGGCATTCGCCTTGTATTGATAGGAAAACCGGCGGTCGCTAGAATTCTCCGAACAGTGACTGAATTCGACCTAGCTAGTGTCGAAAAGCCTGCCATCGTCGGGAGTCGAACCTAGGCCCTCCTTGTCAGAAGCACTGCACCGACTCAGTTGATGCCCTGAGCCACATCTCCCGGTGTATCATTAGCGCTCACAGTGATTGATTGTCGTTATCTAAAATGGTAGGAAGATAAAGTTCCACCATTCTATTGACGGAAGAGAGAAAATTTGTGGAACATTTGGATGAGAGTGGTTGGTCTTCTAATTAAAGAATTAGGTGAAACTAGATTTCAAAAAGTTGACTCTTAACTCTATAAGAAGTGTTGGATTAAAACTTGATTGACAAATGCCAAACAAAAATAATTCATTAAGTAAATAGGAGAAAAATTGTAGAATATGTTAATATTGACAAGACCTATTCAATAGCATTGTGAAGTGAAATTTTATTTATACTAATGGCGAAAACTACCAGAAAATGTGTAAAAATGATTCCTGAAAAACGGCTCAAAATGTTCTCTTTAAATTGTTTTCACGCATGCAGCAAAGGAGGTTTAGAGACGTCGTAGATCTAATTTTCGTTCCTTCTTAACTTTCGAAACTTGCAAAAGTTAGAAACAATGCAAGGAAGTGTTCTAGCATCACTACTCTTTCTCGCCTCACTACATGTGTAGTACAGAAAAAGTATTGTAATGCTGCTAGGAAATTGACACGATTTTTTCGACAGAAAAGACGCTTGGATCAGGGAAATAATGTGTAGAGAAGTGAGTGCAGTTTAACGGACAAATGGTCTCCGTTTCTTGTGGGAGTGGCTGGACGGGAGAGGGAGGTCCGCGGAGTTACATTGATACAGTTCACAATTATAAGTAGTGGATTGGAGGTACCACGAAGTGCGAAGTCTCTCTGGTTTCCAACATGTATTAATTAGGAATTATGTACTACATATAAATTCAAAGGAGGTGAATCAGGTTTGTTGAAACTGGTGAAAGATTTTTATGTTGTAGTATCTAAATTTCAACTAAGTGTAAAATAAATTTGAACTTAAACAGGAACATTAATTTGAGCAATCATTCTTTGGATTGAGGTCGGCTAATTACGCCGGTGTAAGAGACATATTTTTCTTGAACATGAGAAATGGAGATAATGCAGGTGAGATTGAATTTGTGCGAAAAGTAAGTTTGTGAGCAGATTGGAATTTTTGGTTTTTTTCGGGTCATACCTAAAAGAGAGCCTCACTGTCAGTGAAAAACTTTATTGGTAGAAATCGGTGCGTTCCTAACGATGAAGGGCCTCATACGACCTATTGATTTCTGTCCTCCCTTTCTGCTTCGTGGGAAATAAAAGCGTCGGGAATGATAAGGGTTGATATATAGCGTGCGCGTGTATTTCTCGTCAGTGTCAAGGAAACGTGCATTCTGTGTCTACCACAAACGTGTTAATGGAAGTAATTTGCCTTACCCTCAAACTAAAGAAATATAAGATCTTATCCACTTTTTCGTTGCTTCATGGCCATCTCGCAACTACTAATTCTCACTCGCAAAATTTCGGCCGGATAATGGCGTCGCAAGCACTACTTCAATTCTCTGGTCCTTTGACTCTACGTAATACGCTAGTAGACATGCAGAAAGTAAAATCGGGCGCTCACAGAAGGTAATAAATCATTCCGCATGACGAGCGCGTGGTATTTTAGGTACCAATTTGCTATTTGAAAGCCAATTTTGAATGATTTTAATGGTACAAGCTCTGAAGTAAATAACAAATCGTTTCCTGAATCAAATTGAATATTAGTTTTTTACTTTAAGTTACCGTAACCTTTTTTAGACAAATGAAAATTGGTGTCCTCCCGTTTGGCATCGGCTGTTAAGCGCCATCTGAACAAGCCTCTCGACAACCATTAGCTATGCGACTGTTCCTATATCTACCCACGCTCTACCCCTGAGACAAAGTGGTGAAATAGAAAATGAGAAACAGTTCAGTGACACGAGCCTACGCGCAAGCGGCGAAGTGCCGAAAGACAATGCGTCTCTTCCATTTGCATAATGTATACAGCGTTGGCGCTCGCCCCAATCCACGGGAGCTACTCTCCTAGGGGAAGTTTAACGAGCGAGTTAAAAAATGACTGCACTTCTTGAAGTGGCGCGAGGGGATCCTCCTCTAGTGATCTCTCCCCGTACGTAATGTTCGGAGTGTCTTGCTTTGCAAGTCCCAAATAAAGATTAACGGGGCAAGTTATCTGGGAAAACAGCCGACGCATTTAGCGTAACCAAAATGAACCTCACCGGCTGATGTGGATCATGGCATCATCACTTCAGAGCATCTGAGGGGTTTGAGTCCCGACGGTGGCGGGGTTTTGTCCTCTGAGCTACAGAGTTAGACTGAGTTCAGTCGCGGTCTGGAGAATCCTAGCAACGCGGCTACTCTAACCGGTAGTCATTCGCGTTTTTATCAATACCAGGAGCATACTATACCCTTGCAAATGGGTCCATGGACCGCGCGCGATTTTTCCTTCAGTCCCCACCAGAGACCGTGGCCATCTAACGCAATCACGTCGGAGTTCTGCTCCGAAATTTGCCTCGGATTGTAAACGTAAAACTAACGGCGAGAGTAGCCGGCTGCTGAATTATTCTGGAATCCGTGGTTGAATTCGACCCCAGCAATCTAGTTAGTGTGAAAAATCCGCCATCGTCGATTCCTGGAACCCTATAACCTCCCGCATCAACGATGCTGCAGAGGCCTTGTCAACAATGTTGGGTTTAGGGGAAGGATGGTCTTCAAATCCCCTCTTCCTTTTTCGATTCGCCTCTGGCCCTGACGTAGAACTGTTCACGTAGCGTCTCGTAAAAGTGTATTGTACACATTCTACGGTAAGAATTTTCCTATTTGTTAAAACTCGTATTATTTTATGAAGTGTTTTGAATTGTTGTGTAGGTCTAAGTACGTTCGCCCAGCTGTTCCTAATCCATTTTGAAGTCATATTTTGTGTCCAAAAATTTGAAAATTCTCGAATGCGGCAATTTTAAACAATCAGCTCATAAACTTTTAGTTTACATATTTTATATTTTTTCTTTCATATTTTTGAAGATTTAAACATATATTACGACCTCCCTCATTTGGCGAGAGTCATATCGCATGATCAGATTGGAGCTGACGTTCGTGTGTGGTGACTCTTTGGCTTTGTTTTGTTCCCCCCCCCCTCTCGGACACGAAACGATACCACGCCAATGCACCTTCTTCTCGACGTCATCTCTCCCGGACCACGACATCGACCCAGGATTGCTACTGGCACTCTTCGGGTCTGTGGCCGTTAAACGACCCCCC
>BOPP01000309.1:1008794-1024353 GCA_017312745.1 Gryllus bimaculatus
CAGTGGCGTGGCCTAAGCGTTTACTACCTCCGGGCGTCCTTTGTACGTTCTGCTACGGCCTCGCCATCGGTGGGACGGGAGGACAGACAGATGGACGGAAGGACAGGCTTTTTGCCAATCGACTTTTCGATATCAAGGAGTCACCAAACGGATTCTGTCTACACTGTGTGTTAGTGCATGTGATTTACTGCATATAGGAATAAGACATCCACTTTTTCGTTACCAGGGCCCGGCAATAAGCGTATTTTTGTCGAAAATTCGCCGTTTTTCCCCCCGCAGCATTCTAAACTTCGTGAGCAGTACTCGAGAAAGTAAAATGAACGGCAATCGAGCGAGCTCCTCCCTGAATTGCGTAATGCCCCCCGGGGAGGATGTAGTCATGGCGCTGGCGAGGGAAATGCGTTGGCTGGCCAGGGGGGGGGGGCGCCGTGCCGGCTGGCCGGCGCTCTCCCATTAGCAGCCCACGAGCACGGGACGCGTACTTAGCACCCACGCGCCAGCCGCCCACTCCGGCACGGCGCGGCAGGGCTGGCGCGGCCTCCGCTCGATGGCGCAGCAGCCGAGAGCTGCCACCTGCTGAGCTGCCTCACAGACAGCACTGTCGGTGTCAGGGCCCTGCAACTCTCCATCAAAACCCGGGACAAAGCTTGAAGGTGCTACTATAGGGAGCGCTAGTGGCGCAGAGTGCAGCTGCAGGTTGAGCTCACCAACATTCTCACATACAAATTGACTAATTTGTGAAAAATACGAAAAGTGTCTTCAGTTATTCATAAATGTTCAGTTATTCATAATCTATACTTATAAGAAACCTCTGAAGAAAGCGCGAACGTTGGCGCTATTTTTCGTAACATTTTGGGCCGGCTTGCGACCCGAACTCACGCAGCAGCCACGCACGTTTAAAAATCGTTGGCAGCAGTTCGCGTTTTAGAGGGCCCTGGTCGGTGCCTCTCCTGCCTCTCTTACTGGCCACGCTGCATTGCTGGGTCGAATTCAGCCGGTCTGCAGAATAATTCTATAGCAGTCGACTGCTGGATTAGTTTTCCGTTGTTATTCCGATCAATATCAGGCGAATATATCGGAGTGGTACGTTAATAAACGGACCACTCGGACCAAACGGATCATGGGCCGTGCATGATCATGAATTTCTTATCCTTGTCCCCGTTCTTCCATTTTAAGCTTTCCACTTTCACTAACATGCACCACTTAAAGCTCTCCTCGGCTGAGTTGATGCTCCACTAAAGTAGATACCTGGAAGGGGAAATCTACCGCAAGCTGATGTTTCGATTAGCGCTGGAACTTATCATCAAGAGGGAGAGGAACGCCGACACCTCCAGGGAGAAAATAATTTCTAGACTCCCAGAAAGATCGAGATATCAATCAATCAATAAATCAACGCAGCTACTTGGGGTGTACTATTGCACTTCAATGTTTTAACTATCATAATGCCGTAGAAAACCACATACTATGGGGTGAGACCAAACATACTTTTTGCCGGGTAGACAGCGTCACGAAAATGCCATTAAACCACGTTTCATATTCGCTCACGGAACCTGTGGTCTGCCGGAGGTTAGAGCCAAGATCCCTGAAACCTTGAAAAGAAGAACTATTTTAGTGTATATGTGCAAATTATTATGTCCCAAATGCGTTTGTTCTGCCATCGGTTCAATTGTGACAGACCAACGGTAAATAGAAGTTAGTGCAAGAAGAAATGGTCTGCCACTGGTCATATCGAAAAAGGGTGCTCAACCCACGACGAGAAAATCAGTATTGTCATCTCTGGCAGCATAAAATTCTGAGAAACTAAACAAACGTTCTATGCGCTATTGTTTAAGTACATTAATATTTTTAACAAAATGAGTCCTGCAAAGGTGCATGCATAACTACCACGTTTACCACTAAACCAGTGCACTGGCGATGAGAAATTATCTTCAAAACGTCTGCTGATAGAGTAACATCTTGATATAATTTTGTGATATGTACTTTGTTTGTGGATGATTACTACTGTTTGCCTATCCAATGCGTTAAGATTGAAATATTTACTACAGCTCTACATTTTTTCCAATTCCCCTTCAAAATATGCGTGTATACAGTGTAAAACACTGTTCATAACAATTCCTAATCCGTTGATACTGCTACAAGAATACCGACAGAAAATAATGTACATAATTTAGGAGAACTATGTAGAAATAATTCCCTCATATTTTAAACGTTTTCGAAAGCTCATCCAATATTCTCTTCTCAACATAAATATCTCATCAAATTTGTTTGAGCTGCTTTAATGTGTTTACATTAACCGTGTTTTTATTCATAACAATTATATATTCGAAAGGAAAAGGAATGCATTGTAGTAAAATGGAAGCAAATTCATTTACAACCCTGCGCTACTGTTCTGCGTTCGGTCCCCAAATAGCCATTATTGATCAGTGAAAGGTCTAAAAATTTGTATTATTTAGTACTCAAAAACCTAGGTAAGCATACATACCTATTAGACAACTTTCTTTATTTTAGAAAAGTCGCTGCTTAAATTGATGTGCCTAAAATTCAAGTTGGAATTGTGCAGACGTACTATTTCAATCCAAAATTCCCACAGATCGGTACGTTTGACACAACACATTACAACAATGTACCAAAAATATTTACTTGATGTACAGTGGCAGATCCAGGGGGAGGACTGCCCCCCTCCCCCCCGAAGACCCAGATATTTCGTTTGTTACCTCCTTTTATAAGGCAATATTGATTTAAATATTTATTTATGTTTGAATTAAGTAATAATTTTAAAAAATAATATTGTATAGTATCGTAGATACACTATAAAAATAGGTTACAATATAATAACAAATGTTTATTATTTAACAAAAATCCATGATGGCCTCCTTCAAAATGATCGGTTGTATCCGCCCGTGTTGATACATTCGTATGTACATGGACTGCCATTTTTTCAAAATGTGTATTTTTTCTTCTTGGACAATTCTTGTAATAAAGATATTTTACTATCTATTAATTTCTACTTTACGTAAAATTATTTTTAAAAAAGGTTATTGAGGTTAAAGGCTATAACAGAAATATGAGGGACGAATTTTTAACCGGCTCCAGGAAGAAATATAATCGACTTAGAAGTGCAACGATCGACTTCATAAACGTTTTAAATGTTTTCGTATTCCTCAACTCGGTTGAAGTAATATCCTCTGAGTTATCTTCACACGCAAATATATATATTTAAAAGTAATACAATGGTATACTTTTGTCAAAACATATATTTCATTGTGTTTTATTCTGTACCATGAGGGGTGCGATACAGTTTTATTCGTTTTAATGTTTATATGAAAATAGTTTGGCTTGAAAGTTTCGTGACATGTTAAAATTAATAGTTACTGAAAACCTTTGGGAAGGAAAATTTCCCTCATTTCCCTCCCCGTGGATCAGCGCACGGTACTACTGATTTGCCAGATGCTGCGAGCATTTCTAGAGGTAAATTTTACGCTTCAGACAAAACACCCGGAAAAAAATTACAAGGCTCTGCTTTCATTTTTTCTTCCCTTGAGAAACAAACTGTAGAAGCTTCCCCGAGGTAAGACGCTAGGCCGCCTTACCAGCGTTACGAGCGAGTTACATTCTATTCGTAGGGCGACGTTTCCTTGGTTCGGCGTCTTGAAACATTCATGCTAATGAATTATTTGGGCAGCGCCCGAGGGGGGTTCCTGCGTGTTCCGGCAGATCGCGTTCAGAAGAGTGGCCCAGTGCACGCAGCGGGCGCGCTCTGACGGCGAGCGTTGGCGGGGGCTGCCGCGGAGTTGGATTTTGATTGATTGATTAGTAATTCCGAGCGCGTCAACTGCGAAAGTTCTTGGTCCCGTAAGTGAGGTGCATGTTTTATTGCTGGCAGTGGCGGTGATCTTCCCCCGCTGGATGGCGAAATTCAGGACCGACCTACCCGTCAGCTTGTTATTTCCCCACTACCGAAGCACCGTCCAATCCGGGACAAGCTCTAAGCTCCCAGCTGGTCTCCCGACATGTGTGTTGGTGTAGTACATGTGAGAGTAAGTGTATGTATGTAAGGAGAGATGATAGAACAAGGAAGAACAAAAGATCACGCGTGGTCTGCTTGTCAGGATTCCGTCCCGGAATTCGCCTGTGGTGGATCGGAGAAACCACGAAAATCCATCGATAAGAGCAGCGGGCCGCTAGGAGAATTCTCCTCCAGACTCTCCACCTCCGGAACTCCAACCCTAGGACCTCCGTGTCAGAGGCACTGCAGGGATATTAGTTGATGCCCTGAGCCACCTTTGCCGGTGCGGAGTTGTATTTCTGGGGCCAGCGTGACGTCACATGCCGAAGCTGCTTCCTGTCGCGGGCGAGCGGTGTCACGATAGAGTGGCCTCTGGCCACTGACCTTGCGTGAGGGCATTCGCTTATGCAGGAGATGATACCTCGGCAACGTCAGACGGCGATATTTGTTCTTGTTGTTATCTCCAAAGTAGGAACGCATACCCACTTTTAAAACTTTAGAGAAAATTATAACAGTGATACGTAAATCTCAATCAAGAGTAAGAATTTGATTTGTTTCCAAATGATGAAGATTTCCTTTCAATCGCGGATTTATTAAATGAATAATTCCCAGATATAGTAGTAATTGAATAACAAAAATAAAGAAGGGACCTCTGACATTCTCATAAGAGTATTTCGCATTATCCAACGCCCTCCACGGTTAGCTTTCCTGAAAGCGAATCTAATTTTGAACCACCCCACTACTGTGAGAGGCCTTGTCCAACCCTGGGATCGATGGTTTTGTTACATATTATTCAAGAAAAAAAAAACAAAGAAAATTTTAACCGTTTTCGAAAAAAATCTTTTTTTAAAACAGCCTTCATTTCACATACAATTTACGTGTAAGTTGCTACGTGCAGTACATGTAAGTTGACATAATGATGTTTTCTCGCAGTATCGTCGAGATTGTAACGACAAAGTGCAATGCGAGCTTGACCAGTATTGTGATGCTAATGACGCAGTGGTCTCAGAGCGTCTATGAGAGTGTACGCAGCGTTGAGAGCAGGGGAGAAGGAAACCTCCGGAGAGGCTGAGATGCGATTGACTCGGACCGATTAGGCCGCGTAGCGGGGTTTAAGTGAAGTCAACAGCCGCGCGCGTTTAATAGAGACCCAGGGCCGCGCCGTCGGGGAGGGGGAGGAGCGGGGCGGGTTGTGGGGAGGAGTGGGCGGGGCGGCCGGTGCATCGAGTGCGCCCGCGTGGGAAGATGGAGCCTGCAGATAAGCGCCGCGCCGCTCCGCTCGCCGAGCCGGACATGGTGGCCTTTGTCGCTAGCAGTCCACGTGTGACTTTTTTTTATATTTCTGTACACAAATGTGTAAGGGAATCGACCAGAATTCAGAGGCGACTCGGGGTATCAACTGATGTCACTTCAGTGCTTCTGTCCGAAAGGTTCCATTCTCCACGGTGGCAGTATTTTCGACACGTGCTAGGGAGCTACATCGAGTCTTGCCGCTGTCTGGAGAACAATTCTAGCTGCTTGAATTGCTGAATGCCGAAACAGTGTCCTAAGAAACGCGCCGTGAACAGCGCGCGATCTTTCCTTCCTCCTCCTTGTCCTATCCTCACCCCTTACACACACACACACACACAAATACTTACATGCAGTACACTACCACACATACCAGGAGATCAGTGCGGTGGTAGAGCTTGTCACGGTTTGGCGTTGCAATGCTGGTGGGAGATATCTGGTTGAGGGAAAACCCGCACGTCGAGGTCGGCGCCTGATCTCGCCATCTTCTTGCAGGGAAGATCACTGCCACATCCCGCGATAAAAATATGCGCTATACTTACGGAACTTTACGACCTTAGCAGTTGTTGCGCCTGGTATCACTAATCGAGAACACAATTCTCTGGAGATAATGTTGCATGAAGAACATATTCAGATTAGAAGTGCTTCGTATGGTCAATCCATGAAGTTGTTCTTCACATGAGTACGAGAATCACAAGGAAGTCATAACAGATGTTAATTTTCAACGGGCAGTAAGCATGTACTGGAACTTTTTGAACACTCAGTGAGGTCGTTTCAGGCCGAGAACAAGTTGCAATAATTCAAAAGCGTGATACATTTAAATCAACGTTGTCAGGGTGAAATCAGGGCGGATATTGTAGGTGGGAAGAGTTGTTTGACAACTTCAATTTTCTGGGGGCACGACTTCCTTAGCTTTGTCTCCGTAATGGAATTAACGAATCATTGACCGTATTGTACGAATGTCTCTTCCTCAAAATTGTTGACATGAATTTGTAAGCCAAGAGTCCACAAATATATTTCTTAATCGTGTAACTTAATCCCAAAGCATCTGACGTAAGACAATATCATTATATCAACGTTCTATGAATTACAATTTTTTAGTTAGAGAAACCTAACAATGTTTTTCTTAAGATGTAGGACGGACTGCTTGTTGGGTTCTGGTTTTAGGATAGGCTTTCCTATCACGTTATGGGAATTCATTGAGTGTGAAAATAGACGGGAAATACGGTAATTGTGGCAAAACGTTCCTTATAGGAAGCACATAATCTCTCCCCTCAGACAAGAAGATACCAATTTCATCAGCCCCATTCTCATGAATTAGCGCGTGCGTCATTCCTGCTTTCATGTTCACTTACGCCAACAACAGAAATACAACTAGTATGTAATAGCTATTGTTGTCGCAATTTGCATAATAGTTTGAATTCATAGCGTAGTAGTGGAGCATGAACGCAGACGATGTATGCAAAGGCGTGTTACAAAGCCAAAGAAGATAACATGACAAGCCTTCACTTATGGAGTAGGGCGTGTCACAACCTGAAGATACACTTGTTAACAAAGTATATTGAAATACGGTTTCTCAAGTACATGAACTTAATTATGTCACGAATGATGAAAGTAATTGAAGGTAACACTTCCTTACACTGAATTGAATACCTGACTATAACTTAGCTTAAACATATTATATGTGACCAAAATCACAGGATATAATTAACAGAATAGCAAGTACTTTTGCTAAGGCATCACAATATCTTACTTATTTGTATATGAATTCGAAACGACTCGTTTATGATGAAAATTCTTTGATGACGTTTTGATTGAAATGTCTTGCGACGTTTTTGATGAAATTATTGATTGTTCTATTGATATTTGTGCCAACCCAGATAAATGGTTTCGTGTTTGTGTTAATTAACAGTACGATTTGATTCTCTTCAAGACAGAAAATGTTCATTCGACGGATATTGACGTTGCTGGAATTGTCACAATTAATGTTAGGTTAGGGACTTCAGGAATGATTTGATTTAACTGATTGTGGTAGATTTTCATTGTTTGATTAGTGTTTTCGGGCGCGTAACTGATAAGCTCAGTGTAGTGCATGTTTGCGGGAGGAGACGGTAATCTTCCCCCGCTGGATGGCGAGATCCGGCGCCAGGTACAAGTCGGCTATGGGGTTTACATCAAACAGGAACAGGTATATACCACGTCCCAGCCTGGTCAAGCACCCAACTGGTCTCCCGACATTAGTGGTAGCGGTGACATGTGAGCGTAAGTAGGTGAACGTTAAGAGTGAGATAGAACTAGGAAGAGAAAGTAAAGATCGCGCGCGGTCCATGGCCGTTTGTTAGGGTACTGCTCCGGTATTCTCCTGGCGTTGTTCGGAGAAACCACGGGAAACTACCGATCGGAGAAGTCAGCCGCTAGAATTCGGAGATCGGCTGAATTCGAACAAGTTATCACGTTAGCGTCTAAAATCCTGCCACCGTTCGAACTCCAATCCTCGGTCCTCTCTGTCTGAGGCACTGCAGCGACATTAGTTGATGCGCTGGGCCACCTAAGCCGATGCAACTCGCAAATTCTCAGTACATAATATGTAAGGAGAAGAAATTAACTACTTATAAGAAGGATATTAATGCACTTTTTCGATATTAGGGTCCCACAATACGAGTTTTTTCTATTGGAATATCGCAATTTTCCGCTACAGCAGTACATTACTTTCTCTGTATACTTCGTAAGTAGTATGCCAGAAAGTAAAAGCTACAGGATGCTACAAAAATCGATATCGGGATATAGTAGTAATGGTACCTGAAAGTACGAGTATCGTGTTGTAATATGAAAAACGAACTGACATTTAATCGTGTCAGGTTGAAAGAGAGGCAATGCAGCGTTAAAGGTCATCCTGTTGAAGGGCCTTTGAAGGCGCTAGTTGAAGTGCGGTTGCGGGACGCGGCGTGCGTGTGTTTGGCCACTTAGCAGCGGGGGCGGAGGGGCTGCAGGTTTCTCAGGCGCAGAGCGCGACGGAACACCTTGAGCGCCCGCCACCGGAACGAGCGAGGGGGCGGGGCGGCTCGTGCCCGCCCGCCTCCGCACCTGGTAGCGATCGCTCCGCCGCGCCTCTTCTCGAACCCACTCACTTCAAAAAATCGGTTAAATACTCGCAGCCGGGGTTGGGGTTTTGCTTCTTCTTTCTCTATTTCTTTCTCTTCTTCTTCTTCTTCTTCTTCTTCTTCTTCTTCTTCTTTTCTTTCTCTTTTTCTTCTTTTCTTTCTCTTCTTCTTCTTTTCTTTCTCTTTTTCTTCTTCTTCTTTCTCTTCTTCTCTTCTTCTTTTCTTTCTCTTTCTTATTCTTTCTTTCTTTTCTTTTTATTCTTCTTTTTCTTCATGCCAAGGCATTATTGCCTGTTGCATCTGCTGAACTTTCCATCACGTAGGTGGCCGACTAACATCTCTTCTTCCTTGTGCGTTATAATTATACATTGCTCGTGTAACTCTTGACGTATTCATTCTCTCTCTCTGTCTCTCTCTCTCTCTCTCTCTCTCTCTATCTATCTATCTATCTATCTATCTATCTATATATATATATATATATATATATATATATATATATATATATATACAGGAGCCATTGTTCTCCATATGTTGTTCCTTTTAACTTTCCCTTACACGTACGTATATACGGAGTAATATATGTAGTACAGGGAAAGTTATGTAATGCTGCGAAAAATCGATTTCGAGATTTCAAAAGAAATACACGTTTTGGGGTCCCCAGATACCGAAAAAGTGTTTGTTTTACGCATCCGTCTATCTGTCCGTCCGTCTGTCCATCTAGTGTCTGTGGACACTACTAGCCTCTAAACCATACGTAGGATTTTTTCCACATTGAAGAAACACTTGTCCATCTGGGTCGAGTCGAAATTTTGAGATTTTGAAAAACATTCTTCAAACTTTGGGGGACTTTACATGAAGCACTCCGGACATTTTCAATTTTTCCTCAAAAACGGTTTCAAATCTTTTTCTTTAAATATCTTGTAAGACTAGAGTAACATACACTTATAAACGTGGCATGGGTCCGATTTTCACGGTCAACTCTGAATTTTCGAAACTTTTAAAAGTATGATTTTTGTGGTGTCTACCTACAACTACAAAATTAAAAATAGTGATTTTTCCTTCAAATAAAATTTGTTTTACATCGTGAATTATTTCATTAAGATCATGAACATTGTTTTGAAAATTGTATCAGTCTTCGCGCAATATTGCGTGCAAATTGTGCAATTTAAAAAAATTACATAATCAATATTTTATCAAAAATGTAATAGGGATTGTGCAAAATATAATCTATAAGATGACATAAACTCTATATTGCTCTATTCTTTTTTTTTTCTTCAAAAATTACAAAAATAAATTTGTTTTTCTCTCAGGTCGTTAATATTTATGTTAGCGGCAATTTGTTCACATTATTGTATTTATGGGTACATGTGGTTTAAGGAATGTTAAATAAAGCTTCTCGAAACTCAACCGATTTCTGTGAAAACTAGCTCGATATTCCGTATTTTCAGAAACGCCCAAACGCCATTTTCTGGAAAACGGCTCCAAATTTTTTCTTCAAACTTTTCAAAAGGATAGGGCTAATTGCATTCTTTAATGTGAGGTAATGTTCATTTTGGTGCATTTTGTATTCAAAAATTAGACAAATATAAGATCTCTCGCCGGCAATATGCACATTTCCAACAATTTGTAAGCACTATTGTATTTGTGAGTTTATACGCTTCAAATTACTCCAAATAAAGTTTTTCGAAAACTCAAACCTTTTTCTGTGAAAAAGTGCTTCAAATTTTGATTTCACAGTGGCGCTTAAGCGACATTTTCTTAATAACCGCTCCAAATTTTTCAAAGAAAATTGCATTTATGATAAATTTTAACTGTTTTTTAATCTTCTCAAAATAATATTTCCACTCTATTAAGAAACTATTAGGACAATTTCAAAAATATGTACTTTGGGCGGCGATAGAAGGCATAATGCAATATATGTGCAAGTTCGAAAAGTTACCCGAGACCAAAGGAAATATAAATCTAATACGGGAAAGTCTGTGTCATTCTGTAGCACTAGTAATTGATTGAGATTTAATTTGTCTCTTACACTATTGTTTGTCTTATATTGTAATTAGAATATCCTGCCACCCACCTTAGGAAATTCATTGCATTAGCTTCTAGTCTTCTTTTATCTGCTTATGATAATACCCAATTCTCACATCCAAACAGCACAATGGAACTGTTCTATTGTTTATTGAGTTTATAAAATTTGAAGAGGGGATATGGGTTCGTAAGTTTCCGCGGCCGGAGTCAATGCATTCTTGGCTATCCGAGATGAGCCGCGACTCGGTCAATTGTACTGACGTTTCGGCCATCTTGCTGTGGCCTTCTTCAGAGCTTTACTGCTGCAGTATAGCTTCATACATAGACGCAGCTCATCCCGGATAGCCAAGAATGTATTGAAGAGGGGATCTCTATTTATGTAAATTCCTGCCGAATGTTTTTTTCAGAATACCATTCATATAACTATATCTTCCTATTTTCTTTTGCATATCATTTTGTTTAAAGAATCCATTCATAATTCTTATCGAGAACAGTGGTGGCTCGGGCTTAGGTTGCACGGTTGCCCAACCCCTAGATAATGGGAAAATATCTCTTAATATCTTAGGAATATACACTTTCCTTTTAATATTCAAGATATTGCAGCAATATCGATGTATATGAAATCATTTTGGAACCAAAGAGCTTCTTTCCGGTGTCAGGTGCCTTGCCAGGTATTGCACCACGCTCTCGGCTCTCGGCTGTACTCGTATTATTGAGTTTACTGCATTTACTCTCTGGACCTTCGATTTAACACGAGCGACATGGGCCATTTTGATTGCTCAACCAGCTGGTGGCGCGGCCCAGCGCTGCGCGGCGACCGAGGGAGTCTCAGGGCAATCCCAATCTTCTGCCTTCGCCAGACTCGTTGCAACGTAATTTTATGAATATCGTTTGTTATTGAAAGTACACAAGTTCAGTAAATAATTGATGATATTCAGTGCACTGTTTATGACATGTAGAGAATTTGTTTTCACTTGTTATTAGGTTTCTTGATTCAAAACGTACATTTGATGAGTTCTTTGTGTGAAGGTGGCCATTCTAGATTGAAGTCCTTTAGTGTCTCGCGGACGCCAGTGTGCTTGCAGTTTGCAAGTGTTCTTGTGAATACGAATGTGTGTCGAAGCTCTTTTATTATTGTCGTAGTAGGGTAGTGAAGTTTTCGAAATAAAAAAAAATTGTTTGAAACGTGTCGAAGTAATAGTGCTTGTTACAATGTGCTGGAATCTCACTTAAATGCCTAGTGAAAGTCAAAGCCAGAATCATGTGCGCTAGAGGTGTATATACCTTACACGAACAAGAAACATAAAATTATATAAATAATGTTTCAATATAGACTTTTATTTAACTTAGTTTTATTCAATTTACTTGAATTGCTAACTTTTTTATTATATGAATAGGTGAAAACTAGAACGATATAAGTGACATTTAATAAATTCTGAGAAAACGTGTTTATTTTAGGCTATATTTTAGTGGAAATGTTCTTTCGGGGTTTTCAATGATGAAACAAAGCACCAAAACTTTACAGTAATATTGACTTAAACAGATTTCTCAATATTTACAAAATATCACTTATATCGTTCTGATTTTCACCCATTTGTATATTCGTATTTTTAATGTTTGAAATTACATTTCCGTCATTCGTTGGAGGTGCAACCTCCAGTCTGTTGAGGCCCCAGCCGGCACTGATTGAGAATTGTTACGAGTAACACACTTATTTCAACCTTTTACCATTTTCATTGACAATCTTCATATCTATCCACTGATTAGATTTTATTAATAATTCTGCGATTAAGTGTGAGAACTTGGTGGCAGAATACACTAACTTAACATTACAGAACTTAGCAATATGACAAATTACAAATTAACAAAATCAATGAACAGTTCACGTGATCTTCGCATAGAATCACTTCACCACAACTTCAGAGCACGGATACAGCGGCCGTATGCCTTTCTTATCACTCGTTTTCTCTCAGGTTACACACGGTTCATGCACTTCACGCACTGCACATCAATAATCAATAATAATAATAATAATAATAATAATAATGCAATAATAATATATACATCATTACAAGAAGACTAGGTAATTACTGAATTTTATTAATATATTTATAAGCATACTCTCATAAGGAAACAATTTATTTTAAATTTGCTTCAGGCTTTGAGGAAAGGATCTAAGATGTCAAGGCCAAACTGTTACCGTCCTAAAGTGCGATTGCGCGAATCGAATATTTTCGCCAAGTCGCGTTTTGCTGATTCTTTGTCTGAATTTTGTGCATGTGATCCGCTCTGCCGAAATATGTAGGTTTCTAATCGACTTTGATATTGTTTTCCACCTGAAGGCCTGTGTACGCTTGTAATATGCGTTAGAGACGTGACTTTAATCTTCTGTTTTCGAGAGACTCCTACCCTTGTATTCTGTACCCCTGAAGTAATTTTGATGCTCTACGCTGGACCTTTTCTAGATTTCTTTGTTGCAAAATTCTGTATGTGCCAACATACCGCGCCATATTCTAATATATGGTCGACTAATGACATATATGCGAGTTTCTTGGCTCTCATGTACTCTTTTCAGTATCCGCATCATGACAAAAATGTAAATTTCCAGGCTTTCCTACAACGAAATTGACTTGATATTCCCATTCTAATTTACTGTCTAGCTGATTCCTAAGTATTTGCAAGACGTGACTCGAGTATAATATTATTGTTCGTTTGTACGCAGGTATTGTAACTTCGACCCCTACCAAACGTGATGGACTTGCTCTTTGAACTGTTTATTTCCATGCCGTTTGTTTCTTGCCCAAATGTGTAATTTGTCTCAAGTCTCGCTGCAAAATATCTCGTCTTTCTCCGAGTTGAATAATCCTATAGATTACGCAGTCATCTGCGAAGAGTCGTAACATTGAAGCTAAATTAGTCGCAATTCATTCACGAAGGCCAGAAACATGAGTGTCGATTACACTTCCTTTGGAATTTCGACGTGACGCTTCTCGAGGTTGATAAGTAACTACGATTCGAACTTTCTATTTCCTGTTTCGGAGTAGTTGTTTATCCACGGCTACCATCTAGTGTATATTCCCGAATCTATTAATTTCTTTATAAGACGATCGTAGGAACAACATCGAAGCTTTGGAAAAATCTATTACTATCGCGTCGACCTTTTCCCTTCATCAAACTACGTCGGCTAGGTCCTGTAGAAGTGAGACTAGCTGACTTTGCATGAGAAACCTTTCCTGAAACCGTGCTGACCCTGATAAAGCCACTCCCTGCCCTTCCATTCTTTCCTGATATAGCTTGAAATTAGATGTTCCATAGTTTGCCTAGACTGATGAAGGCTTACCGCCTATATTACTAATTTTTGTCTTGTCGCACTTTTAAAAATAGGTAGTACGAGAGCCAGCTTCCAATCTTTTCGGTACGCAAGCGTTGTTTATTGATACATTAATAGCCTAATTAAATAAGGTAGAATGCTCTCCCACTAATTTAATGATGTCCGTGGAAATACCATCAGGACTCGTGATTTTCCTCTCTTCATTATTTTATTCTTTCCCGCAAAGTATTTACATAATTATGAAACTACATCGATCTACCAGCGTTGGTATCTGAATACTGTTAGATTTCTGCTTGAAAACCGAGTTGAAATATGCGTTTAAAAAGCCTGCGCTTTTTCCCTGTGGTCCGTAATTGGCAAATTAATTAACACGAACAACTGGAATTCCGTCTTTACTTCCTTTCTTCACGAACGTATTTAAAAAATACCGACCAATTATTACTGCCCTCCGCATCAAGAATATAGATTATCCATCTCCTTCGCTGCCAATGCGTGCATTAAAATCTCTCAAAAACATTTTACCCCCTTCTTGTCTCTATAACTTCCGTCAATTTCTTCAAAAGTTCATATTTTTTAACTTCAGTGTCAACATGTGAAACATATACTCCAATAATGGAGAGGATGTGACCTACAAACTTCATTCCTAGTAAAGCAATTCTCTCATTAACTGACTCAAATTTGGTAATCTTGTTGCTATGTTTTTAATGTATTGCAATCGATATCCCTGATTTTGTTCTTTTCTTAATGTACTCCACTATAAAAATGAAGTAATCCCATTTACTTTAATTCCCATTTCCTTTTTTTTGTCAGTGCCACTTTATCCATTTTCTTTTTCTTCGGCTCTTCTAAGACTATATTATCTTTGGTAGAGATCCCTTGTACATTCCAAAATTCAGTATTCATTAATCGTTTCCGAAGCTTATTTCTGTTTAAAATCGTGTTCCGAGGCGCACTTGTAGTTTTTTGCACTTGATCTTTTTCCGAAGAATGGATCGCAAACCCATAGCTCCCATCCCCAACCTGGAGGGCCAAGGCCACTTACTTCCGGCATGCCAAATTCTAGGTGAGTTGCCTTCTCCTCGGCTCCGAGAGATCCACCCACACTCTAGAAATTCGAAGCCGAAAGTAAACAAGGATGGCCATTTGAAGGGTAGAGAAGAAAGTAGGCAAAGATAGAGAAAAGCGGAAGATATAAAACGAATGACTCCCTATCCCTCAAAACCTAATAGCATCGGGGTCGAAAAGCACAAGGGGTCAATAAAACTGAAAATAATATCGAATCATTTACTAACAAATTAAGAGAAAATATAATTCAATATCTAAAACAAGCGAGGCAGAGTTATAAAACTTACTTATAAATCATATCTGCTGTGCTCAGATGTGCCAACACAATCTCCTGGCGTTAAATTCATAAAACTTTCTTATATTAGACATGGGCTATATCTAAGAAACAAGAGTTACCTGAAAGTTTAAGTGTAATTTTTTTTCATTGTCAAATGAATCATAAATGGCTATTTTCAAGCCGGAAAGATTTTCACTGTTGACCAGTGTAATCGGTCAATGTGATTCTAAGCGGTACTACGGTACTACAGTGAACGTAGAAATCAATCCTTACACTAAGGATGGAAAGAAAAGAAGGGAAAAAGCTATGCCTTTTTGGGAAGGTTGCCGACGGTTTGCAATCATAGGCGTATCGAGGTTGGCAAGCATTTAATTTGCGACCCTTTCACAATTCTTCAATTTAGGGTTTTTGTAGTTTTAGCAAGTAAACTGTACATAGCGCCCCTTGTGTGCACGGGGCGGGGG
>BOPP01000310.1:0-19861 GCA_017312745.1 Gryllus bimaculatus
TCACGCCGCTCCCGCCCCGGCAGGCCGTTAACAGCGTTGGCTGGCGCCATCGTTTCCCTCTCAAAGCTCCCGATAGTCTCTGCCCCTTCCACGTTGTTGTGAATTTCTTTAACGTCCCCGTGGATGTCACTATCAGAGAAGATTGAGTGTGGGCCTTCAACCGATCAACTTGTATTTCGTCATCTTCAAACTCCTTTCAATACGGTCGCCACCTATGCATATTTTCTACGATTGGTATCCTCCTTCATATTGTGAAATTAACAGCAAATGCTGACAACTAATATTTAACTCTGTGTATATTTCTTATCGTGATCTACCATTTTTTCAATGGCTGCTGGAATAACGTAATATTTTTTATTTTATAATTTATATTTTTCTTCAATACCACATCGACCATTCTCCCCTTCCAGATTTCCGCGTCACCACTTCTCTCTTGCAGTCTCCGCTCGAAAGCACCCTCACCGTCACCATCTCCGAAGCGTTCGCCAGCACGTCCACGTCAACGGCGCGCCGTGAATGAACGGAGGCGGAGTGCCGGAACGAGAGGAGAAATAACACGGAAGACGTGGGACGAGAGGAGAAAACAGGCCCGGCCGAAGAGAAAGCCGCCACCGCCACCGCCACTACCATTGCCACCGCCATTACCACTACCACTACCACTACCACTACCACTACCACTACCACTACCACTACCACTACCGCCAACCGCCGTGTTTGGTGTAGGCCCCGTCGACAAGGGCGGCGACAGCGGCGGTTTCGCAGGTGCTGTCATTTTCGCGTTCGAACCACTGACGGCAAAAGAGCCTCTTCAAACACTACTCGTAGCAACGTGCAACGTCGTTGGCGTAAATCGTACTAACGCGTATTGAGAGAATTGTAAAAAGAACTGTATGTGCTGATCCAATAACTTATTCTTGTGGGCCAATGAAGTTCGGAATAAATATTTATGCTAATGCTTTTAATCTTTGTTAGTTTTTTTAAAGTAGTTCACATACTTTGAAACATGTACGAACACACAAGTAATCAAAGATAACACCTGCAGACGTGACAATCTGACACATCAGGCTGTATTTACATGTTGAATATATTCCGCGAAACATGATGTAATATGATCTAGACTGTAAGCAATATTTTGAATTAAGAGGGCGTTTATGCGATTCAATGCAACTATGGTAATTAAATACGGAAATTAGCAGATGCTGTCAAGTATGGAGTAATCCGAGATATCTAAGAATTTGATAAAAAGATGAGGAAAAAGCGAAAATCGTTGAAGACGAATACGACTCCCTGACTCTGGATTCTCTATCATATTGTGTGTCGTTGTTGAAAGCATTTTAAGTTTAGTTTCTATCGGGTGTGCCAGAGGTGTACCTATTTTGACGGTACGTCGTACACTTTCTCTCGTAAAACACAGCCTTTGAAGTTCCATTCGGAAATATTTATTCCTTCGAGTCTTCTGTGTGCCTGCTCGTCGTCTCCGTCGAAGTGTCCGCTGCTCGTGTTTACTCCTTCCAACGCAGGGATCTGCCGCCACCTTCGCCCGCCTTCCGCCTTCGCCCACCTCGCGCCGGGGGCGTGGCCGCGGGACATTTCACGATTGCGACGTTGCGGTGTCGCGTCGCGTCGCGTCCCGTCGTGCGCACGGCCTCTCGAAAGTCGCCCGAAGCGACCTCGCGCACCGGTTGGGGGAAGTGATGCGCCATCGACCACAAAACTTCCATGTTGCCTAACATCGATGTACGAAGTTAAACATAAAACATCGACAAAAATCTATGTTTTTAAACGTGGATGTTTTAATGCAGGTTTAGTAACTTCGAACATTAAATTCATGCGCATGAAAGAGTATATTAATTTATAATTAAAATGTAAGTGAAAAAAAAATTGAGAACACTTTCCAAGTGCGAAATACGAGAAAAGATGAACGAAATATCAAGATACCAGGTTCATCCCGTCTGCTCGATGAAGGTAGTACTAATTGCGTTCGTGTGGTTCGAACGTATAAACGGACAGTTATACCATAAGTTATTATTTCATATTTTAACTTGTGAATATAAGGATTTTTCGTCCGCGAATAAAACATCGAAAGTGTAAAACATCGAATACACAATATCGATGTTTGAAATATCGATTTTTTTTAGAAACATCGATGTTTTGAAGACATCTGTATGAATGTTACATCCCTTCTTGAGAGCGGAACCGGGGGGCGATCTGTTGTATTAGAAAGATCATATTAGTAGAAATATTAAAGATTAATTTTACTATCAACGCCCAACGTTCATGGCGAAATTGTTTCTTGAATTGATAACGTTCTTTCTATGATATGATTATTAAAATTAATTATGAAATTAAGCCACGGAAAACTACGAGCCGTTAGAATTGTCCTGCTCACGAAGGACACTGTCCTGCACACGAACGATTTCTGCATTCGATATAAATATACTTGTACAGATAATGTCGAAAATTCACTACTGTAGGGCCTCAAATAGTAAGCTCTGTTTATTAGAATCACTGCATGGGTGTTGCCCTGAGTTATCTCAGCCAGTAATAATTCAGATAATAAGTTGATACGTGTAGATTATAACGATTCAATGCCTTGTCGGACACGAGTAAAAGTGTGAAATTGCGACTTATTTTTTTAATATCTCATCTACGAGGAGTAAATTATTAACACGGGCATTTTAGTAAAGTTGAAGAGGAGCGAAATTGAAGAAAAGATAAGAGCTATTAAGTTCCGAATTACGTCTTACTCGCGGGCCCAAGGCGACTGCAGGAGGGGAGCGCCGCGCGTTTTCGGAGCCCGGCTTTTCCAGCCGCCTCCGACTGTGCCGCCGTCTGGCGGGCGCTCGCGAAAATGTGACGTATTTACGAGCCGCCCCCTTTCGCGAACTTTGTGTGTAATGAATTTGCCACTGGAGTGTTAAGCCAATTTCGGGCCGCCTTGTTTGTGTGCGCGTTCTTCGGCCGAAGCGAAGCGAAGCGAGGCGAAGGGAAGTGGAGGGCGAAGTGGGGAGCGATGTGTGTGTGTGTGTGGGCGGGGGCTTCGCTCTTCGCCGGCCTTTTGCCGCGGCGCCGACTGCTCGCGGACGTATTGGAGCGTTTGACTTGCTTTTGGCTGCCGTCGCGCCGCGCCCCGCCGCCCGCCGCCCACTCAGAAGGCGGCGACGACCCCTGCTGCCGGGGCCGCCCGTACTTTTTCCTCTCCGCTCTGTATTCTAGCGTCGATTCTGATTATGGAATAGATGATAGACCTGGAGATGTGGCTCGTGGCATCAGCTGACGTCACTGTAGCGCGACTGGCCGGGATATCCCAGGGTTCTGGAGCAGGATTTTCGACACTAGCTAGATAGCTAGGTCGAGTTTATTCTCTTCCTGAAGGTGAATTTTAGCGGCCAACTGCTCTGATCGGTAGTTTTCCGTGGTTTCTCCGAGCACTACGGGGTGACTGCCGGAGTATTACCCTTACAAACACCGCGGTCTTTCCTTCCTCTTCCTTGTCCCATTCTCTCCCTTACTTGCTATTGCACACACCTACCACGCTGGTCGGGAGCAAAGGAATTTGTCCCGGAGGCGGCGGTGCCCTACTGGTGGGAGGTACCTGTTTGGGGAAAACCCCTCAAGTCGACGGGTAAGTCGGGGCAGGATCTCACCATCCACTACTTCACTTACTGGACTAATGATCTTCGCAGTTGACGCGCCCGGGATCACTAAAAAATCAATCAACCAATCTGATGATTCACTATACTTTCTCCGAAACCAGCCTGTCCTTCGTCATCATTACAATGAACTAAAATGATTTTCCCTCCTGTGAATTCTTATCCGACGGACCTGGCGGACGTTTCAATTGAACTGCCTGGTTTCTCCTCTGCCTCCGCCAGTTTTGCTCTGGGGGCAAACATCATTATCTCACCTCTTCCTGCGTCTAATAATTCTCCTTGCGACTCTAGGCGCCTTTACCACCCAGCCTCCCTCCCCTAGGAGCCTCCAGTCCTCCTCCTCTAGCACCCCGAGCCACCCCCAGGCACCGCAGCCAAGGAGTCGTGATTTCTGAGGCGGAATTCCTGCCCGTCTGCCTGCTGCCATGCGGAAAGTAAACACAACACAGCGCCGCGCGGCGCCGCACCGCGCTGTTGATTGCGCTCTGCTTAGGAACCCCCTCCCGCCCCCTCGCGCGCCCGCGGCCGCCGCGCCGCCTCTTTGATTTAGGAGCTGGCGTTCCTTCGCGAGGGCTCGATTTCTGCGAGATGAATGCGCTGTCGGCTGTTCCTTTGTGGAAACAACACATCCGTTTCTAAACTGTGATATATTGTGGATCTGCTGCTGCTGCCCGAACGTCTTGGTTTAATAAGATGCGCGGTGGGGCGCAAGGGATTGATGCGGTGCTGTGTGACGTGCGCTCCGACGCGTGAAGAGTGCGTTTTCCAGGCCGTTTGTTGTTACTCGTTCATATGTGGGCTTGAAAAATCAAATAGCTGCGGGTGATCATAGCAACATATGAATTAAATTACTTGTTTGTCTGTTAGAACGAATAGTTTCCAAATTACTTATGCACCATCAACTCTCAAGCCTTTTGTATTATGAAGAGATTAAAAAAACGGAATGCTAATTGTAAATGTATTCCATTGATTTTTGTTCTTTCGTTTCTGGGACGACACCATGATTGATTCTAAATTCACGAAAAACAAATTTTCGTATTATACCTGCTACTTATGTATAGCCTAAATAGCGTCAAATATATTTTTATATCGTAATCAGTTAAATCTCATAATGTAAATGACGTAATAAAAAAATGTGCATATAGTTAAATATCGTCGTATCGCCACACAAATATAATAAAATCTATTTGAGACTTGTATGTGACACTGCTGTTTGAAACTTGTGAGGGCATCAATACCGTAAATACGAGTTTGTTAAAATGTGTTGACGTTTGCTCTATTCGCATTAGAACCAATGTACATAGTTGACTTAGCTGTAGTTGAGAATGAAGCAATGCACTCTAAAGTGAGGGCAATTGACGGAAAGAGCTTTGGATTGAGGTATGAGGAAAGAGTTGAGAAAGAAACGGTAGTGGCCACGCCAGCGGCGGCTGCTGTGTTCGTGGCAGTGGCGGTGGCGGTGGCGGTGGCGGCCCTGACGGAGGAGGCAGGGCCGCAGCGGTGGCTTCAGCGGCAGCTGGTGCTGGTGCTGCTGCTTCAAGGATTTCCACTTCCCGCCAACGTCCCAAAGTATCCTCGAAGCTCATCCTTTAACCGAGTTTGACAGGCGAGAGCTGCACGCGGCCACCTGGACATGAATGGGCCAATCGCGCCTGAAGGGCGATGATCGACCACCTGTGCAAAGCTGCCCCTCCGCCCCCGCCCCCGCGCCCCGTTCCCTCTTTCGCGGCCGGTCGCTTGCCTGCTCTTCATTGATTCTCTTCCTTGAATACAAAACTCTCTGAAGGAACTTGAGAAATTCAGTTAGGATATTTGAATAGAGGCACCTGAGGACTGTGTACCTAGTAAGAAAATACGGGAACGAATTGTAGACAGATGTTTTTATATCTGAAGCTTGCCGCAGATATTACCAAAATAGGTACTTGCACTTCGGACAATTCAAAATTCAACCATAATGTAAACAGCAACTGAAGTACACATTGCACAAAGTCTGTAAATACTGAATGTGCTACCTTTGTTTGGGATGCATGGCTGTAAACGAGGCCACGGATTTAACATAGTGACATTTCAAGGTTACGAGCTGGACGAAGAGGACGAGATCACCGTTATCCAATTGGTAACTATGTTATGACTTACATTTTTGGTATGGGAGCTTTCGATTGGATCACAATGTTCCCATCCCCTTCCAGCACGTGACCTTAAAGTGCCACCGTGTTTATATCGGAGTTTATAGATATATTTACGGAGGTTGAAATCTTCCCAAAAGCGCGTGCCCTTCTCTTCCCCGGAACCGAAAGTCCAGCAGTGGTCCGTGAGGAAGCGGCCGATACTGTCCACGGGGAGTGTGAGGCGGTGCGCGGCACCCGGTGCTCAATGCGACCGTCGATTTGTCACGTGGCGGCGTGTCCCCGGACAGGAGGCGCGGCGGACAGCTTTCGGGCTGGCGCGCGCAGTAAATAATCCCGATGACGTAGCACGCGGAGCGGTGGAGTGGGGGCGGCGGACAGGTGGATCACCCGGCTGCATCCAGCGGTCGGTTTTCGCCCATCCTCGCATCCCAGCTAATCGCATTTCACTTTTCGTTACCTTGTGAAGGCATAGCCCGACAGCATCCCGTTTCGTTCATCTGGTGTTTTGGAAGGAATAACATCTTTTGTTAAGTTTCCTTTCATAAGAAGCGCAAATAAATGTTCTCTCTCCAGTCCAAAGAAAACCTCCAGCACACGTGAACATGGCAGAATCATCGGAATTGTGTTAAGTCACTGAGGTAAGAAAATGCTCCTGATAGCAGGTTTCAAATTTTGTATCCACAAACTTTTAAGTGGTCGTTTTCAACATTGGCAGTGCTCTAAAAGGACATGTTTCTTGGAAGCTGACAGAAGAGGATAAAATCGATCATTGTGATTCTTAACAGACCCAGGAACCATCATAAATGATTCCTTACACTACAAAGGTAAACGGAACGGGATGCAGTCAAACTGTCTTTTTGGGAGGTAGGGAAACTGCTTAGGAACAATTGCAGTCGGTGTACGCCCGACGTCCATCTCTGAGACCACCCTTATCCCGACGAAGGTAATGCAGAAGATAGACCATCTATTACTGCACGCTTTTACTTGAAACAATTCCGCGCTAGGGTGGTTGGAAGCGCCCTTCTCAGCAAGGAAATAGTTTGTGCAATGATCTTTGTGGTTAATGATGCTGTCGGTTTTCAGGTGACAAATAATATCAGTTGGATGACGATCATTGTGTGTTTGAATTTGTATAGCATGACTTACATTTTCTTTATCTATTTTGGTTTGCTACGAGAAACTTGTTGAAATATATTTCTTTCATGTGCTATTTTCTTCTTTGATGCTCGATTAACGTAGAACACTAGAAATATTGCACAGATTGCGCTTCTCCCTACAGTACGTCACACACAGTTTTAACTGTTTTTGACGTTACATAAAATTTTAAAAAAATAAGCAGACAAAAATAGAACATGTAGCCTACGCTTCGTAGTAGGAGAAAAAACCTCTGTGACTGAAATGCCAACATAATAAATGCCTGAATCCAATGAATGGGGAGACTGCACTCTGCAAACGTGCAAATAATTTAATGTGCAGAACCGCTGGGATGAATTTCCATTCAAAATGTCCCGTGTACATAGGTGGAATAATTTCTACTAACCACGAGAAATGCAAATTTAATAGCTGATGTAATTATTTTACATTCATATTGGTATTAAAGTCGGCTTTGGGGTTTGTGAATGTGTACGAAATTCGCGCATTTTGCTTCGTGTAGATTTTATAACGGTGCTTTTCCTCCGTAAATTGTTTTTCAGTTTGGCATAACATCTGGAGTTTTTCTCAAACCGCACTCCAATGCACCCTGAAGGCATCGTTGTAGCAACACGCTAACCGTGACGTGTCAAGCTCTCAAGACTGGCTCCGTAGTTTATCGACAGGCTCAACATTCCGCGAATGGCATTTTTGCTCGAGAGTTGCATTACTGGTTACCGTTCAACTTGAGTGGAGGAGCATCGGAAGTTTCGTGAGAATTGCTGGCCTCAAGAGTTGCGAAGACAAGTGCTGACATCTGCGAGTTTGTATTTGCCAATCGCAAGAATTCCAGGAACGTCTGCGCTTTACGCGGAAAAGTGACGAGTATTCCGTGCTTTCCCATCTCGTGCTGTTACTGCAGGCAGGCGTTGTTCTTTTCTGTTTGAGCAATTGTACTCAGTTTTGCTACAAACTGTACATCTGGCAAAACAGAACGTATTTGGTATTGCCTTCATCATCTAAAAAAATTAAAAAACAAAAACGAATTATTATTTCGTATGTATCTAAAATGTGGTTCGTGTGTATCTTAAATGTGGTAAAAGATGATTCTTTAATTGTTTCAGTTTACTTCTCTTAGTTATATTACAAGCTGTTGGCCAACTCAATTCGTGAGCACGATTAATTTATTCCAGACAATTTATTTTTCTGATGAACTGAAATTCTAAAAAAAAAAATTAATTTTTAACTGAATACATTTGATGGATTACAATTATAATAACACTGAAAATTATAGTACAATATGATGATCAGAAAAATGATCACTGTCGCGTGTTTGTGGGCGCGCAGTGATTACTAAAAATGGTAAGCAATGTATTCACAAATAATTCGTTAAAATCACACGTGCATCATGTTATTGCTGTGTGGTTTGCGTTTTATGGTTCGCTATTGTCCGATTTTCTTTAGTTTTCCCCCTTTAGGAAAGGGGGGATCCCACTTTACCCAGCTCATGCTGTCAAACAGAAACTACATTATCTGGTCTTCTGTTGGGTCTTGTTCTTTAACTTTATTAGACTTCCCTCCTTCATCTCGTTTCTCGTCCTTGCAGAGGCTATAGTTACGACGCTCCCTGGCTGTGATGTCCACGTCCGACGAAAATAAGAGTGTGCCACGAGAAATAATTGAAATTAGGAAGTGCAGAGCTTTGTGCTCTTCTGCAAAAATTCTTTCTTTTTATAAAAATTAATTGAATTCAGTTTTTATATGCTAAGTATTATGTGTGTTTTAAAACAGAGTCTTGAATGTGAGATGCGTACTCGTGACGGTGAACTGTCACTTTATCCCATTGTTAACAAAATCGTTCTATAACAGCAAATTCGTCGGTCGGGGCTGAGAGGAAGTAGGTGGGAAGACGTTGACTGGAAGGCGTGGCGGAGAGGTCAGCGTCCGACGCCGTCGGGCGATCTCTCGGGCTGACCTTGGCGTGACCTCGGGCGAGAACGCCGACGCGCCCTATCGCCGCGTGTATTCGCGCTTTTTGCGCTCGCTCCCCGCGCCTTCCGTGAATAAGCGCCGCGCGGGTATCATTTGCCGCTCGCAGCCGGCGCCGCCCACCGCGACCGGCGCCAGCGCCGCCCCGCCCCGCGCCGCCAACAAGAACTCGCTCCTCCGACTCGTTACCGCTACTCTCCGCCAATTACCGGCGAAGGTGGCTCACGGAATGAACTGATGGCACTGTGGTGCCTCTGGCCGGGAGGTCTTACGGTTCCACTCCCGACACTACTTCGATAGCTACGTCGAATTCAGCCGCAGATTGGAGGGGAATTCAAGAGGCAGACTACTGTGATGGGGAGTTTTCAGTGGTTGCTGCGAACAATACCAGATGGATGCCGGAAGAGTACCCTAACAAACGGGTCACGGATATTGCGCTATCTTTCCTTCCTCTTCCTTTTCCTATCCTCGCCCCTTACCTGACACACGCTACTACACGTGACAGAAGCTTAGAGCTTGTCACGGCTGAGGTGGTGGTGGGAGACACCTGGTAGTGGAAAACCCCGCTCTCCGACGTAGGTAAGAGCCGGATCTCGTCAACAAACTAGAGATAATTACTGCCATCTCACGCCATAAATCTTGCACTATTCTTACGGGACTGATGCCCAGCATCACTAATCAGTCAATGAAATCTTCGCTAATTCCTTTTGATCGTACTTCACCTTGTTACTTTGAGCTGGCTCGGCCAAGACATCGTCTCACTGTGTGCAAGCTAATGGGGGGTACTGGAAAGTTGTCCCCGTGAAGAGATACACATATATCTAGGTAGCGCTTCTGCGCATTTATGCAGACGTGAGAAGAGAATTCGTACCTGTCTGTGATCGTCTTTTCGTTTCCTGCACCTTCGTGTGCATGGAACGTATTTCCTATCGTAGGAAAACCATATTGCTGTAGTTGAAAAAAACTGAAACATGAAGTTTACTCTCTATTCTCAGACAAAAAATTAATTATATCTTATTAATCATTGACTCGATTTTCTTCCAAAAGTATTGTTTCCATCCAAAAATATATTTTTAGTATTTGTAGATGTTAATTGTTTTTAAATCTTAACGAGTAAAGAAATGAGATTAAGATATGAGGATGGTAGTAAAGTACTGTTGAAAACTAGACGCAAGTACTCGGATTGTATCAAACAAAAGCTAGTAACACTGATTGCTGTGAAGGTTTCTGGCAATTTCTGTCATTTCGCTTTGCTTAACTGATTAGTACACTCACCTGAGAAATGTTTTCTAAAAATCGTCAGGAGCATCAAGGGAAAACGTGTACTTTTAAGTGTGTTAGGTAAACGCCTTCCAGTCGCTTGATTACCTAAAGTTGTGTGCTAAATACCGTTAACGGAGAAAGTAAGTCTTATTCTTATTGTTTCAACGACCTGCACCGCGGAATTAAAATGCTCGCAAAACTCACTGCTTCAAGATGTGTGGATCGTTGCTCGTGTGTCGCGGCGTTGCTCTTGCATAGCGTACAATATCCCTGGAATACCCAGATGGCGATGATGTCTTCTCGACGGCCGGTGTATCGCTCGGGGGCTACCGCTGTGTCTTCTTTTTACCGTCGAATTTATTACAGTCATTTAGCCTCCACTCGCGTAATTGATCTCGTTTATTATTACTTTCATCCTTCCATATCCAAGGCGCCGCTAGCGTTCGCCCACTCCCGCCGGCGCATGGGCGTGGGCTTCATGTGGGGCGGCAACGCGTGAGACGTCAGTCCCCTCCTGGGATGGAGGTTAGTCGGTTCTTGTGGCCTGAGCAGCAAAACTGCTGACGAACAACCCCATACAAAATGGTTTTCCAAATACTCATACAAAACTGCAATAAATTAAATATAATATCAAAAACAGTTTTCATAAATACTGCAATAACACGGTGTAGTATATACTGGAATATAAAAGACGTTCTATAGCATAACGAATGGTTGTCTCATTTTCGTTGGAATGCCTGATTCTACGAAAGTTACATCAGTTCAAAAAACATTTTGTCTTCTTTCCACTACAATATTGAAGACGTGTTTTTTTCCTGAATGAAAAGTATTGTTCAAAGACAGATTATAAATTTTCGAAAGTATTCGCGTAGTTTTGCGTACATTTGAAATTTAAAAATTAATAATTTAAAATTTTTACTTTTTTAAGAAATGTGTAAATTTTTTCTTATAATTTTCTTCTCGTGTATATCGAAGAACAGAAAAAAAGAGGTACTCGTCTCAGTTCTGGTGAACTGGCTTTTCGATGATTGGAAAAAGATGACATTGCAAAATTACAAATTTGAAGAAAATATTTTTTATCATAAACAAAACAAATAAAATTACTTTGTTTACTTTTAAAATGTGCTTCTATATGAATTCGACAGGGATAAGAGTCATCTTGAATCTTACTTATGTTGCTTCCGAAACAATGGAATTAAGAGTTGCATCAAAAAAATATAGATTTTTCTAATTTAATTCTTTCTAATTATTCTCTAATTTAAAAGTTTTGTTTATACGACTGACAAAGAACCGAAGGTTTAGAAGCTAGAGAAATTTGATTTCTTTTCTCTTTTAAGACCAATGTCTGTCAACAGGACATCGAATAATGGACGAAAGCTATTTTGTTTTATTTCAGCTGTGATACGCGTTTATGCCCTTATTCGGAATGAAAAATATATCCGCATTTTATGGAGTATAGACATTTCATTCGTTTATTTCTTTGTTTTGTTATGTATTAATGGCAATGCGGTTTCTTTATACGTTTTTTTTAAAGCATATTCACCGCCAATCAGAGGCTACAAAAATCGTTGGCAAGTGACCGAAACAGGCGATTCAGATAAAATTGCTCTAAATCTAGGGCTTAGTTTTATTGGCTACTTCTTTTTGTGACTTTCATCGACAGGCGATCCTTTGAATCTTGCTCCATAAAATGTGCGACTTGTCTTCGTGTGTGCGATTTCAACGAAACGCCCGTTTTTGCCTCTTTCTTCACATTTATATTATTTAGAAATAAACGATTTGTAGTTCTACTCAATTGGACTGTGAATTGGTTTGGATTCGACTGTGTGTGTTATTTTTCTTACTTCTTTTATCGTTCCACGAGACGTATTCAAACATAATATAGTTCGAATCGTAATGGTAGTTTAGTATACTAACTTATTTTATGTTTTGAATGAAAATTCTCAGCGGAAAAGGCACAACGATAAGATAGAATGATGAGAATGTTAATTATGCAAGTTAATTCCATAAATTTTCATTACAATAAAGATGGATGAAATAGACATTCTAAAATAGAACATGCATTCTATTTTGTGTTTCAAGATTTACGGAAATGAAAGGTATTCAAAGTTGAAGCTGATGCTGAAGTTTGTTGACATAATGTTTCTCATCACGTCCATCTATTCATTCGCTCGTCCAAAATACTCAATGAAATTCCGAGGAAGCCACGGAGCCTGTCTGGAGGCGGCGGCTGAGGGGCGTTTGGAAGGCTGGTTTACGGCAGCTGCCACGCGCGCCGCGCCGACAGACAAGGGCGCGTTTTGATCTTCTTCTGCCGCCCTCACAGTTTACGTTGCCGCGGCGTCGCGTCGCGTCGCCTCGCCTGCGCTGCACCGGCCCGGCCGCATCACACAGCGCCTGCCTTGTGCCCCCAGGCCGAGGCGGCCTCTTCGACCAGACTGGTTACGTGCGCGCGGCTGCTGCCGCCGCCCCCACCGCCGCCCGCGCTACACCTCGCTCTGAAATTCGTGTGCTGCGTTTTATAAACATCCTATCCGAGGGGGAAAGCATAAACTGAGGAATAACTTAGCGCCCGCTCTCTTGAATCCATTACGGTGAATTTAATCTCTCGTTTTTTGTAAACAGGCTCGAAGGCTCCGCGTCTTTTTTACCCCCGAGGGGCAGCGTCTCCTAACTTTGGCATGGGACTCGTCCTGGTGGTTTGTCGCGACGCTACAGTTCCGTCTTTCGAACTTGGCTTGCCTGAAGTGAAAGAGTATGCGGTTGTCTTACGTGGGTGGAGGTGATGAAATTATCAATTGCTGTTTTTCAGGACGGCTCTTTTCTGGAAAACTGGGAAAAAGTCTGGGAATTTGTGGAAGAGCGGCTAGATGTCGGAGAAATTTTGAGTTGGCTATAAAACTAGATATTAATTCTAAAAAACCTTTATTGTTTGCTCAGTTTTGTTGAGTAGTTTTTAATTTGAACATGATCATGGCGATATCAGAGCTGACAAATATTTTTCAGGCATACTTTAATATTTCCTTTAAATTCTATTCTAATAAAAATAATATTTTGTACCTCAGTATAATTTGTACATTTAAAAGAAAAATAAAGAATCGTGTCGGGAATATCCGCGAGAAACTAGATTTTGATTTCAGTTTCGTGTTTAATTGACCGATTTGTTAAGTTGGATGTACTAATGCTGTGCCCTATACGTCTGTGGGTCAATGTCTACAAGTCTAAAAGTATATGAACCGTAAGTCAACATCTATCATTCCGATTGATATTCCCATTGAAAATAGTTTTCCTTGGTTTTGGATTCAATTGATCAGAATGTTTGAGTGTCACAGGTGGCCGTGAATTCCATTCTGTTACGGACAGTATAGCGTGACATTCGCGTGGATATTTCCTATAGAATTTTAATAATATTCCACAGTTGCGTAACCGTGCGCAGCGTGTACCGTCTCAGTTCGCAACGCACGTCCCACGCCGAAGGGCACAAGTGCATTGTAGAAAACAAGTGAGTGGTACAAGCGGGGCGAGAGGAGAGCGGCTTGCGATGTGGTTGCGAGAAACGAGCTCCTGTGCCGGTGGCGGCTCGCTCGCCTTGAGGAGTAGAACGTCCACCTTTTTGCTACCGGCTGATCAGCCGCCTTCCCCTTCCCGTCGCCGTCCGCCGCTGAAATCGTCACTCGCGAGTTCAAGGGTACCGACCACGTTCTCTTCCGCGGCGTAGAGAGCAGAGGGCGGGGGCCCCGAACGGCGCGTGAGAAAATACGCGAAACTGGCCGCCGCTATCGTGCGCGTGCCTTAGATTCGCGAATGGACTTTTCATGCTTCAATCAGCGGATGATGCGTCGAGTGTCGATTCGATCCGCCACCAAATAATTTGCGACGCAAGGGATCTTCAAGGTTGGAATGCGGTGGCGAATTCGTTTTTCCTGTGCAGTGAAAGTTCTGTGTTCTCGTGAACAATTGCGACGAAGCAAGCCGCTTGTGTGCAAATGTCAGTGTGCGGCGTGCTGTTTGACGTGAAAATGTACTCGCGTCACGTATGTCTGCTGCCAGTTCTGATATTCATGCAGAAGCTAGTCTGTGTTTTAAGGAAGAATGTTTTACATGCACTAGGACTTTTATGCAGTTGCGAAACATTTTGAATATTCTTGTACATCGGTATTACAAAAAAAAAATATTTAATCTTTGTTACTGTTTCGTGCAATTTACGGCTTCTGATGGCCATTGGTATGATTGATTATACTAGTGATGATACTAGTGATTCCGGACGCGTCAACTAATAAGATCACTAGTCTCGTACGAGTGGTGCTTCCTTTTTGCTCGGGAGGAAGGAGAACTACCGATCAGGGCAGCCGGCCGCTAGAATTCTCTTCCAGCACAACTCGACCTACCTGTCAGACTAGTGTCGAAAATCCTGCCACCGTCGAAGACTCGAATCCCAGGACCTCCCGGTCCGAGGCACTGCAGTGACGTCACTTAGTGCTCTGATCGGAATCTCTCTCGGTCATCGGTATGAAGTGCCGGATGGCGGGGTAGGACACTACGTAAATATTACGATAGTAATTCAGTTTTGCTGTTTAAATTCTCTAGTTTTCGTACCGATATGAATAGGCCATGTCGCAAACACGTGTTGTGCCGATCCACGCACTGATCCCGGCACCGCTCCACGCGTGGCCCAGAGCCCCATCCGCGGAGCGGCCGCGCTGGGGCTTCCTCCCCCGACCTCCTCCTCCCCCGCGGGCGGGGAGGGGAGTGGAGGGGTGGGGCGGGGCCGGGCAGGGCGTTCCGTGGGCCGGGAGGTCCGGGCGAAACGTGAGAAGCCACTTACGGGCGGCCGGGCGAAGGCACGGGCGCCGGGCGCGGGAGTAGGTAGCGGAGCAGAGCAGCGCAGAGCAGAGCAGAAGCGGAGCGCTCAATGGGCGCCTAAATTGTCGAGCGGGCGCTGTTTGCGGGGCCCTGCTGCGCCAATTGTGCGCGCGGCTTCTCTGCTCCAGCGTTCCCCGGCCCCCTCCCGATCGCGACCCCGATTCGCCTTACACATCCGAACTCCGCCCCAGACACCTCCTACGCCTGCGCGCCTCGCTCCTACCCGCCCTCCCTCCCCCTGCCACACTCCGGCCCAACCATGTCTTATCATGCCCAGCCCCACTCATTCCTGCAGCACCTTGCTGCCTCCCGCCCGGGCCCGCCCCTCTCCTACCTTCCCACGCCTCTCTTCCGCCCCGCCACGGCCCCTCCCCGCCCCGCCTCCCCTCCCGCGCTTCAAATTCGCCCAACCTGTTTTGTGCGCAGCCACAGTCCATTCCTGCACCGCCTCGCTTCTTCCCTCGTCCGTACCACCGCACCCCCGCACCGCCCAACCCTGCGTTTATCTTGCTCAACCCCAGTCATTCCTGCACCGCCTCGTTCCTCCCGTCCCCGCCCCGCTTGCATCACGCCCCACGCACGCGTCCAACCTGGCCTTACCCCGCTCAGCCCCGCCACCATGTTTGCCCGTGCGCCCCTGGCCCCTCATATCCCCCGGCACCGTTTCGGCTCCTTCCGCCGCGCCCTGTCCACCCAGCTCTGCTCAACCAGACGTATCGCTGCCTGCCCCCTCCCCACCCGCCCGTCACCGGCGCTCCCGGCGGAAGGCGCCACCGTGAAGAGGTCGGCGGAGCGGCGCTGGGAAGCGGACGTGCTAATGGCGAGCGCAGGCGCCGCGACGTCTTCTCGCTTACGAAGCAACGAAGTGCCTAACTTGGTTCCAAGCGCTGAGAAGCGCTTCCAAATTGTGCAATTCCGCCACTTCTCGCATTCGTGCATCTATTGAAGAAAGTGAAGGGTATTTGAGAATCAGCGTGGTGGTGAACTTCATGGGTATTTCGTGACTATCCAATGATGTTGTATCAGTCTCTCGTTCGCAGTTGTCAAGTAGAGCGTGTTTGCGCCGTGCGAGTAGAGGCGGAATGACGCATTACTGTTCGCACGTAGGTGACGGGGATCGAGTGCGAAGCCTGGGTGAGGCGGGGCGCGGGCGCCGGCGCGGGTTGTCATTAGGCCTGGGCCCTACTCTGGCCGGCGGCAGCACGCCCCATTTGCCGCGCAACGGCATGCAAGGCGCGCACTCGTGGCAACCGCCCCGCTCTTCGCCTCTCCGGGCTTCCCTCCTGCTGCTGACGGTCGGGGGGGGGGCGGGGGGGGGGGGTGGGGGGGGGGGTGTGGGGGGGCGGGGGCCGGGTGGGGGGGGGGGGTGGGGGGTGACGGTGGACGCGCCTCCATTCGCAATCCGCGCCGCCTGCCGGTGACCTCTGGCTTTGCTTTCACGTTTGGCCCAGTCGCCCTTGGCCGATCACCCGCCTAAAAACCGTACTCGTTACTTTTTTTTAATTAAAGCGTTTACTTATAATCTGTTAATGTATGAGAACAGTAAGTAAATTTGTTGACTAGAGATATAGCATTGATTTGAAGATGATACCATTAGTTTCTCTCCATTAATACTCTTGATTTAGTCTCATCGAACGAACTACTCTTCAAAAATCTAGGTGAGCCCAAATATAATTTTTAAAATCTCTTATTTCACACTGTTATCTAACACATTTATTGCTGAAGTATGTGCAATTCTATTTTTTTGATTTTTATATATATATATATAGGTGATATATATATATTATATATAATATATATATAATCAAATTGAACTACATAATTTTCGATTCCGCAAGATGGGGTATTTGGGGGAACGTATCTTAATACTTTAGAATTGAAATATTTGTATCATTTGAATATTGGATTTGCTACTGGTGCGCCAGAGCTTAAATGCAGTAAGTCACACAGGACCTATAAATAAATATTCAGAAAGTTAGGTAAAGTTGTCGCTCTCTTTCTTTTCAAATTATTTTTGTTTTGGAATAAATGCTGGGTAAAGCTTAGCAGTGGTCCCATCTAACAAGGCTTTCGAAATCACAACTCCCTGCTTCTGAAACTTCGGCAGTTCAAGGGACGAGTATTTAAAAATTAAAGAAAAAAGAGATGTGGGTGGTGCACTCTCCGCCTGCGCAACCGCCGCCTGCGCCTCCGCCGCCGCCGCCGCGCCGCCAGCGCCGCCGTCCTTTCAGGGCTAATGGGGCGGCCGTTGGCACCTATTGGCGCAAACAAGAACAGATCGGCCCGCAGGGAGCGGCGCCCCATTTGGGCCCGGGCGCGGGCCGCTCCCGTGCCGCAGCGCCCCTCGCGCGCGTGCGCGGGGACGGGGCTATGGAAAGGGTGGGGGTGGGGGCGAATGGCACAGGGGACGCGTGCGGGCGCGCCACATCCAGAAGAGTTTAGGACCGGGCGAAAAACGAACGAGCGCAACGAATTTAGATTTCTTTGGATTGATTGGTTAGTGCTTCTGGGCGCGTTTACAGATAAGGTTTTAGTCCTGTGTAGTAAGTGGTAGTGCAAGGAGGTGGTGATGTTCTTGCCCGCTGGAGTGGTCAATACCAGCGCCGACATACGGTCGGGTAGTGGGTTTTTCCGCCAATCAAGCGGTCTCTCCACTAGTGGAAAGCAAGCTCTAAGGCCCGAACATGTGTGCTGCTGTAGTGCAATAAGTGTAAGTGTATGTAAGAGTTAAAGATAGGAGAAGGAAAGGGAAAGAAGGAATCGTGCGCGGTCTGGTGGCCGCGTTTCTGTTAGGGGTACGTCTGGCATTCGCCTCGGGTGATGAAACGCACAAAATCTTCGTATAGAACAGCTCGCAGCTAGAATTCTCCTTCAAGCAACGTCTGAATTCGAACCCTAGCTACATCTACGCTTCGGAAAGATCCTGCCACCGTCGGGACTCAATCCCAGAGCCTCGAAACCCAGCGTAAGGATATATCTGGCAGTTTCCGTGGAAACTTATGGACAATCTAAAGAATTTTGCTTGTCAGTCAAAACTTCTTTCACTCACGTGAAAGTTTTGATGAATCCCTGTGAACGTTCTTTGATGAATCCCTAGTGAGTGATAGAAAGCACTACTATTTATAGAAAATTTTGTTATCTGTGAATAGCCTTTCAGAATAAGCCAAAATGCCATTTGGTCTACATGTAAATGATATTTGTCGACAATCTGGTTGCCGTGGATTCATTTTTAATGCAATCGTTGTTTGTTTCTTCTATTGGCTCGTTTCAGAATTCATTTATTTCATTTTAACTACGAAACAATAGAAAGATCATTCTAGGCGTATCTTGTACTTGTAATTAATTACGAGATGTTGTAAACGTTGTTCATTAGTGAGGCTCATGAGTAGATTCTTCGTTGGTTTTGTTTGGGGTAGAAAATGAATTAAGCGTACGTCTAGATTAGAAATATTGTTAGAATGATAGCTTTGGATGTCAATGAAATTAATGAAGAGAGATCAGAGCTACAAACATTGAAATGGGATGTGGTATTATCATGCAAATTTTGTTGGTTATCCAATAAAAGTGTCCGTTCCGACAATCATTTCTTAATTAGGTCAGGAGGCTGATATATTGAAACCTACAAGTAACACCCGAGTACAAGGTGCGCCTGGTGGGTCCTTAGATGGACAGAGATGAGTGCTAACGGGCTGCATTTTAATATCGTTTCAACCGCGACAACCCGTCTGGTCGCAATTTGGTATTGAAAGGAATTGGGAGTAGATTCATGGTTCTCTACGTACGGAATACTACAAACATTCCAATTTTCCTGACCACTGATCTAAAGTGTGGGATCGATGGCAACAAATGGAAAGTTTCCTTCCGTTAGTGTCTACGGCGGGTTTACAGTAGCCAGCAATGACCGAGCAGTAGGCTGCCGATGCGGTCCCTTCTTAAAAGGAATCTCTCCACAGCGCTGCCCAAGCGGGGCGCGGTGAGAGCCGAAGGCGGCGGAGGCTGCGAGCGCTGTGTGCACACGCCGGCCGCCCCCGCTGTTTGTACTGCGCCGGATGTGGGGGATCGGTGCCGGCAGGGCGAAGGACAAGGGGTCTGTGGCTGCGCGGGGGCGCTTTTGGGCCCCGACCTTGCCCCAGGCGAGCCTTCCCGTGCAACTGCAAGGTCAACAAGCGGTGGGCGATGTTCTTTTTGTGTATGCATCTGCCTGCCCCGCCGGTCGCCGCCCTCACGCCGGCCGGGTCGTACGTGCTTCGTTCAAGCAAGGAAGCAATCAGTGCATGGGCTTCGGACACAGCTCTGGGAAAATGGACGCGTGTTACTGCCTGTGTACATATTGGAAGTATGGCGAAGGAGCGTTTTTGAGTCGCGGCCCGCAATGTGAACGGTTTGGGGAACATAGCTAAGGTTGTGTTTGTTCCGCTTCTGGTCGGTCGTCTTGCTCTCAAACGTGCTTTCGCCGTAACTGCACGTCGCTGTACTTCATATATGTTTGATCGGTCTCTGCCAGCGTTTGGCCATCGATGGCTTAAAACCATGATTACGCTGAACTTTTGGAAACTGATATTGTCTTTGCATTTTTATGTGAAAGGTATGCGACTGGGGCATTTGAAAACTGTTTCTGAACAAAAACTCTGTCATACATCATACGCTGCAATGTAATTATCTGGGATCGGTTTACTGAAGATGGAGCAGAGGTCACTTTTTAACTTATTTTATTTTGATAACACTGAACCAAAATATAAGTTGAACCCTGTTTTTCACTTTAGGGGCGATGTGTCTCTCTCGTAACAATCTTCGCATACTCTTACGGTCAGGGATTGATATTAATTAAATACA
>BOPP01000310.1:19886-37120 GCA_017312745.1 Gryllus bimaculatus
TAGATCGATTGATTATTTACCTTCTTTCAGAGCGCCGTAAACTTCTGTCAAAAAGTCCATTAGTCTAGTTAGTTACAGTGGTATATCTCTCCCCCTTACTTTTTTTCGAGCACGTCCAACTTCTGAATACAACACAAGGGTAGTTAATTATTCCTCGTCAGGTGGTGACTGTCTCTCCCCCAATTGGAACGTGATATTTGGTGCCGACCCACACGTCGGCGGCTCGCTGAACGCCTAGTACTTTCGAAGCGGAGCTTCCCTCAGCAGGACAGCTCCGACAGAGGAAGGAGGCCGACACGTAAGATAGTGTAGTGATTGTAACGCGGGTGTGTGTAATGCAATGGGGAGAAGGATGGGAGGTGAGAATAATGGCGAGAAGATCGGGTTGTGTGTCTCGGATTCATTTGTTAGGTACTACTGCGGCATTTGCCTGTGAGTTGATGGAAACCACCCAATCAGAGCAGCGGCCACAAGATTCAGCAAACTTAATCGACTATCAGGCCACAGTCGGGACCGAACGCAAACGTCTTTCCTTGACAGTGACGCTGCACAGCAATTGGTGCTTGCAGCTACTGAGTCATCACAGCCCATGGCAAGATAGTAGTGATGCGACATCGAAATATAACTTTAAATGTTGTCATCACTGATGTCAGAAATAAAAACATCGATGTTGCAAATACATCGCCCCAAACGACCGATGTTTTTAAAACATGTATTAAGCTTGTTTAGTATTCCCTAACACTAAATCGCGCGGAACAAAATATATTTGACAATAGGTAGTGTATATTAATTTATAAATTAAAATTCGACTTGAAAACAAAGTTGATAAAACGCCACTTCATCTTCGAAATATGAGCTAAGATGAAGGAAATATCAACACGGGATTACCCGGCAAGGAATAGTAGGTGATGAATGGTACTGAAAACCGCGTTTGTTCGGTTCGAACACGTTGGCCAGTGAACCATCAGTTATCATTTCGTATATTAACTTTTACAAATTGTATGTACGGAATTTTTCTTGCCGGTTACAAAACATTTAGAACGTAAAAATCGTTTTGTTCAAAAAAACATCGCTTCAATTACATCGATGTTTTCGGGTTCGGTCGTATTAATGGTCAGTGTTGGGGCTGTTGTACCCATACATTGGTGAGGTTCAAATCCGTCGAAGCCCGTGGAATTTTAGAGCGAAAAAAAATAATCCGTAGGGAAGTAAAGCCGATGTCCCATGTAGAAGATTTACTGCACCATTAAATGTATCCTCGAGTTAAAAGAAAGCTTCGAGCTAAATTCAATTCTTCGCCAAAGTTGAAGCTCAGTAGATGGTGAAAGAAGCGTTAGCGAAATTCGCTCTCAGACGGAGGGCGGGCTAGATAGCACGATCGCGCCATTCCATTATAAGGCACTACTAGTGTTTTAACATCGTTTCTTGTAGCAAACATCGATATTGTGAACATCGATATTGTAGAAACCCGGCATCGATATGCATCCCTACAAGGGAGAAGATGCGGGGGGCGAGGAGTCGAGGCTGTGGGGCGTTAGGCGGGCGGCGGGTAAGGGATAGAGCCCAATTTCCGTTCGTTAGTCTCGCGTCGGGCGCCGCGAGGCCGCCCACAGGAGCCACGGCGAGGGCGACGGCGACGCGGAAGCGGAAGTTTCGTCGCTGCCGTCTCCTTCACGGCGGAACGCGGGGGAATTAAATTTAATGGAATTGGCGTGGTAAAACCCACCTTTGTCTGCGAATGGGCGCAATGGGCAAGCCGCAAGAATCTCTATACGCACTTGTGAAATATAAGAAAGTAGGGAATGAACCGGATGACAACCTCATTTCAAGTAAGGAATTAATGACTATCTTGAATCAAGGAGGAAATTAAACATCATGAAAATAAATAATGGATGGCAAATTGTCAAAATCATAATTATTTACTTTGCATATTTTGGTAACCAATGAACAAATATGAAATTGAGAATGATTATTCTGCAGTTGATATTTTTCTTATGAAAATAATTGTTCTTCACGCATATTTGCACTTGCTTTTTCTCTTCTATCGTGAATTTTTCAATAACCATGGCTGCTGATTGCGAGGCACAATACAAGAATAATCAAAGATCTCGAGATGAAATCTTACATTTTTGCATTGCCCCAAAGCGAGAAAAACGATTATAGAACATATATTGGAGGCGGCAAGAAGTATAACAGATGATAAAAATTTAATCGAATAACGAATTTAATTAATTTAATCGAATCGAATTCGAGTAGTTTTCCTAACTTTATTTTATTAATTTTTCCCAAGCTGTTATATGTCTGGGATCTTTATAATTAAGCGAAATTCTGGGTGATAATTGATGAGAATTTAGAAGGAAACACGTTTGTCACTCCAGCCATTAAGATTATGTTGTATTTTAAGTAATCTGAGTGTTGTAACTCAATTTCACAATTTTTACTTGCGCAATTGGCAATATTGCACCTTTTAAACGCTTTTCCGAGAGTTTCAAAAACCGCTGTTATTTGAATATGCCCATTTTAAATGTTCTCATAACATTCAATGTCTGTATGATTTTCTCGCCTTAAAATCACACTCGGGTAAATACAGGCATCTAACTATTAATTAAGGGTCATTCTTGATAAGAACGAATGTTCAAATTTATGACATACGTGTATCAGTAAGAAACGTGAATCTCAGAGGTAATAATCGATGCATAATAATTTCTCATGTAACGTTGTTGACTCCCTATTACCACTTTTTGACTCGACATGCACTCGACTGACGCCAGTGCTGGAGCAATCGGAATGGAGTCGGGGAAAAACCATGAAAACTTGCCATGAGGACGTTTCGGTCCTCAATTAATCAGGCTGATCTCTGATCGCGAATCAGGAGGGAGAAAAGGGAGCGACTGCAACGGCTTCATGTCTTCCCTCTTCCCCATTCCTCCCCACCCCCACCCACGCCACGGAAAGATACATCATCTTTGGCCACTTTCGGTGGATTCGTACGCGTAGGTCATTTTAGGTTCCGGTTTTCAAACCCGATCAAAGCCGTTGGATCTTAGGGCGGAAAATTCTTCGGACGGACCGGAAGTAAAGCCGGCATCCATATTGTAGATTTACGGCATGTAAATTTCCTCCAAGCCTAAAGAGCCTCTGAGCGAAATTCAAAAAACACCTGTTCAGCGCCCGAAAAACCTTCTTTTTCCGTCAGATGGTGAAAGGAGCGTAGCGAGATTGTGCGTGTGAGACGGAAGTGCAGCCCTCAAGGCCTGAGTTCGAACCAGTAAAAAATGCGTTCATTGAATGAATTAAAATAACCAGATTTCGGTTACAGAGATGGAAGTTTCGGGCCATTTTATTTGGTCTGGTCAAGCGTACATAAAGAACATATTACATAGTAGATATATGATAGTACTGGTAAATAATAATAGTACACATTAAAATTGAAAAATAAACTTCAGTTTAACAATATATCGGCCACATCTGCCCTTCAATTGAAGCTTCACAAAACTCGGAAAGCTGCCGGGACTCCGCATTCCGCCCTGGCCCCGTCCCTCGCGAGAAGCGACCACAGCAGACGAAACATTGCCGTTTTTTCATGCTGGACAACACGTTTTTTTGTTCTGCGATTTAAGGATCGGCATCAAAAATCTAGGTCATTAGGCGGAAACTACTTGATTTAACGCTGGCACTGGAAATGACATGAGATGGTGATGATAAAGGTGGAAGTGACGATTAAACTCACTTGAAGTCGGAGGGAGACTCGAACTCGGATCCTTCGACCGAGATTCCGCTACGGGCACACGCCTTAACGGTCCACGGCCATTCGGACCGACCTGGCCAACTCCTTGCAAACTCCGTTCCTCTCTTGCTCGGCGGAGTCTTTGCGGCATTTGCCATAGAATCATTTCGGAAATTTCGGACATGGAATGGATTTCGAACGCAAATGACACATTTCTAATTCGGATCCACAGCCTCAGGATTCACTTTTGATAGTAGAGTACAACTGATTACAACCACGAAATCAATGAGACTATGCGTTGTTCGGCTTCCTGGAGTTTTTTGTTGAGAAAATCTGTATCTTAATATTTATAATTTAATTTATTTGTATTTTTGATTTCACAGAAATATTAGCAAAACAATTTAAGAAATTACATTGCGTGGAAAGTTATTCACGTAGCAAGTCCCATTTATTTCACACAATCAAATTAAAAAGATGTTTTATTGTCGATGAACCTCTTGTTCTTCTCTATTATTCTAAAGATTATTAGCGAGATGATTTGGAGTGGTTTTCCAGTTCTCCGTGGTATCTCTAAAAAATCCTTTTTTATATAGGCACATGTTATCTCTCCTCTTCATTGCGGGATACCCAATTGCGAATGACAAATATTTGCCATAAGATTGTTTTTGAACGTGTGTACGAAAACTTCTTACTTACATGCATAATTTTGTTAATTAATTTCAGGGGAGTGTGTCTCATTCACTACCAGAAGAAAAACATTTACACACCGTCTTTTGGTGAAATAAATTTGGCGCATATTATTTCCTCCACTTCCGCATCTTCTCTAACTAAGGAGGAAAAATTGTTTTCGTGATAACAAGAATGTAATTAATTAGTTTTGGCAGCCAGGAATGACGAAAATCGAGAACCGAAACGCCTAGGAAACAATATAAACGGTAAATCCACTTGCAGGGATCTCGCCGTTTTCAATTTTCTTCAGCGAAGGAAGATAGGAGTACGGCGAACTTCAAATTTGTGCAGTTACAAAGAACAGAAAGATGGATTCTAAAAGAATTGCAAATACTAACGTTTTATAACATTTTATTTCCCAACAAGACCAACATAAATTACGAAATTTCCCACATATTGATGGTCTAGTTACTTGGAAAATATAGAAGACCTGGAAATCTTCTCAAAAAAGGCTATAACGAATATATTTTTTAACATTATTTTTAAAACTGTACCTACAAATGAAAGAAAAACAATTAAAATGTTAGATTAACCACTTCATGTACACCGTTTTTAGTTTGCAAAAATTTAATTTATACGATCTAGCGAGAATTAAAAATACTTTTTAATATTTGTTTCCTTGTAAAATAATATCAATTCCTGCATGGTTGTCAATATTTCAGAATGTACATATGTAAGATTGGACTATCTGAGAAAGCTGTCCTGAGCTTGTAGAAGGAACCGTTAGTTAAGTGTATTTCTCCCCCACCCATAATTTATCTATTATATATTAACGCATCCCAGCCCGTTGAGGAAACCGAGGAGAAAGAGAAAAGAGCGCGCCGTTAACACCATCAAGTAATTATAAAGAATTACAGACTGCTTTTGACAGCAAGTGAGTGATGTGGCTGGCCAGTGGTAACGTAACGCGTCAAGTTTCGAGCTGCAAGATTGCAACGTGCTGAGGCTGCCGAGCGTAACTTCTTCGTTCAGACGTCTTTTTCCGTGGTGTTTTGAAGCGTCTGTCTTTCACCGATTTCCCCCGTCGCTCAGGACGGTTCATCCGGCTTTCACTCTCGACTTGCGGGCCGAGTCACCGCCGCCGCCGCCGCCGGCCGCCGCCCCCGCTCCCGCCCCCACCCCCGCCGCGCACACTCGAACGGAAGTGCAGTCCTTCTTCGCCAGCGCTTGCTTCCGCTTTGGACAGGAGGAGACTCGCCCTCTCGCTTGTTTACTTTTCCTCTTCAAGAGTTTCACTCGAGCGAATTAGCGGTGCGATAGGCCATCACACGCCTGGGTCTCGGGCGATAATGATATAAAGAGAAAAGATTCGACAACTAGGTAAATAGATTTGATTGATTGTTATTAGTGATGCGCGGCGCGCTAACTAAACAGGCATTAGTAACCGTAAGTTTAGTGCATGTTGTTTTGCTGGAGAGATGGCGATGATCATTTTCCCGCTGTATGGCGAGATCTGGCGCCGACCTACTGTCGGCTATCGGGAGTTTCCACAACACGTATCTCCCAACCAGCCGGTACACCGCCCCAGCGGAGAAGCTGTAAGCTCCCGACCGGTATCCCGGCATGTGGCTTGTGTTAGTGCAGGTTTTGTATTGTGTGTTGTGTGTAACAGCGACGACAAGAAGAGGAAGGTCAGATCGCTCGCCGGTCCGTGCCCGTTTGTTAGAGTATGCTCTTGGCAATCGTCTGGTGTTGATCGAAGACACCACGGGAAACTTACGATCAGAGTATACTGGGCCACTGGAATTCTCCTTCAGCAGCGACTGAACTTCGGAACCTAGCAACCGCTAGTGTCGAAAAGTCTTGACATCGGGACTCGAACTTAGGACCGTCCGCGGTCAGGGGGAACTCCATTAATAACAGGACTTTAACAACCTTTTGAATAGTAAAAATGACTAAATTCGTTCAACATATTCCATTTACTGCAGGACGTTTCAAGCAACCTGATTGAAGATCCGCCACGAGCTGTCCAATTGATTTTGTTTTAACGACAGTATAATGAAATATTCTGTATCATATGTAAATTTAAAATATTATATTTAAGAAACCACAGCACTTCTCATTTTGTCTGTTAATATTTAGATCGACGAGGCAAGTTGGAGGGAAACAGTCTCTACTTGCCTCAATCCTATATCATTGTCTAAATTTCTTTCAAGAGTTAGGAAGGCGTTGATTTTGTTGTCTTGTTGCGTACTGTTTATTTCTTACTGCTACTGAAGAGAAAAAAACATTTTCAGCTTAAAGACAAGTTTTCATTTCACACAATTGTGAATGTATTCTGCAAGGCGTTGAGATGTACTTCTTATTTCGACGGGACCAATTGTATTACTAATTGTTTTAAATACGCCATTCTTTTCAAATGTCGCCTGTAACATGCGAAGTCCGAAAGAATGTTCACCAAAATGAAAATAATTGTAACATGAATCCATTTTTACATTTAATTCATTCTTGTGCACCTCTATGCTACCGTGAGGTCTTGTGATATGACCAATACATGAAACGACAAAATATGAACAGATCATTAGGGGAGACATCGTTAAGCCCTGGATGTATATAATATTGGTACAAATCAGAAGAAGGAGAATAATGAACAATTCCGAGCGTTTCGTCGTAAACTTACATGTTCGTAGTTGATACTTTGAGTTTCTGTCCATCAAACTGTGAGTTCTGTAAGTGTATGATGTTTTATGCCGTATGTGGCGGTGGTCCTCCACTATTCTCGTCGGATTGTGGGAAGAGTGTACGTCTCGAAGATCTCAGCGCCAGCGGGAACATCACATCAGCGGACAACGTCTCAGATCCTCGAATTCAGTTAATCTCCGACCATCTGTGGTACGTTGAAGTGTGTGTGATGTAGGGGAGGGGTAATGAGGTGTGTGGGCTGTAATAAGGAAAGATCAGTTGCGTTCCGTGGCCAATACGCTCTGGCGTTTTCCTGGGTTGATCCAGAGAAATCACGGAAAATTACTGATGAAGTAGCTAGACGCTAGAATTATTGTCCTCGGGACAGCGGATAAATTGACCTACAGTAATTCCTCGAAACTGGAACCTTTCGGGAATTACATTACATGTACATATAAACATTAACATTAATGTAATATCGTGACTTGCTAATTGGTATTTAAAATCTTGACGAAGTAGGGAGTAAAATACTTGTTTGTGTAAAATTGTAGTAAACATTTAAATAAGGAATTACTATCATAATCTAGAAGAAACCCATGCGCTACAATTTACTTTGCGTGGAAATTGATAACAAAACACTTGAATGCATTGTGCTCTTGGGAATATCATTTGAAAAGCTTAGATTGAATTAAAACACTTGATTGAAAAAGAGACTGATAGCACACAATTAAACGAAGTTTGAATTGGTTACAAAGCAATTTTAAATGATATTTGAACAATAGTTTTTTCATTATTTTCTTACAACAGTATAAAAGTGATTGTATGATATACAATACAATCGGTTTCAATTCATTCGATTGACTGTCCGTAGTGGAGCGAAGGAGAAGTAACAATCATTGATGCTTAAATTAGTTTTTAAAATCAGAAATTAGCCCAGAACTGCGGATCACATTTCTGCAGGAATATGCGGCTTTGAGGTATTGTTCCGTATAAAGATTCTACAAAGAATTAAATGAAACATCTGCGAGCAATGGTGTACGAAATACGACCGTCACAAGTTTTATTGCGCAAACTGTAACAAGAAAATAGGCCAAATTTCTTGTAACATTTTCAAATACGTTGAGTTCTGACTTTCTCAATATCTACAAGGTTATAAACACAAGAAGGCATTGCTTTAATTCTTTTTTCACGAGAATAAACAGTATATTTCTCAATAACAATACCATATATTAAATATTGTCTCAATACAATACCATAAACACGATAGATTTCTTTATTCTTTCATTGGTCTTTATTGAAATTACCGTGGTCACTATAGGCGAGTTCTAAAGAAATTTCCCTTGTTTTCAGTTTTCGTAAAACAAATCTTCCCTAAGATGAGAAGCAGGTATGGAAAAAAGCGAGGAGATAAGGCCGTAGGTGTGGGCAACACTTTGGCCACCAAAATCCGAAAGCTGGACGTGGCAACACTGGCCTTCCAAGCGCATACTGTTACTAAGACTGAAGCAAGGTGTATCGCTTCATTATAAATCGTCCGAAGGCGCAGGCAGGGACTACGGTGGGGAGGGGTGGGTGAGGGGGCGTGACGGAGGAGGAGGGGGGTGGCGACAGGCAGCGGACTCTCCTTCGGCCAGGGTTCTTCGTCGGTTTTCCGGAGGAAACGAGTCCGACGCCCCCCCCCTCCCCCACCAACTGGTCCGCCGGCCAGACCTTCACCCGGCAGGGAACCGCGCTCCACTGCCTGCGGCCGCCCGCGCCGTGCACAGCGGATCTCCGTCCGGGCCGTAAGCTTTCTCCTGGAGCGGCGACACTCTCCCCCGCCCCGCCCTTGCCCCACCCAGCTCCGCTCCTCTTCGCCCCTCCCCGCCCCGCATCACCCGCTCCGCCCCGCTCACCCGCTCCACCCCACCCGTATTACTCTGCCCTCCCCTCACCACCCTCCGCCAATCCCGGCCCCGGCCCTTCCCAGACCACCCTCCTCAACCCGCCCCCCCGCCCCCGCCCCTCTTCGCCCCGCCCAGCTCCGCTCCACCCGGCCCCGCCTCGCCCAGCTCCGCTCCTCCTTGCAACGCCCCCCGCCCCGCCTCACCCCGCCCCGCCCCCGCCCCTCTCGCCCCGCCCCGTACTTCTCCGCCCCTCCATCCCCACCCTCCACCTCCCCGCCCCTCTACGCCCCGCCCGCCCCTGCTCCACCCCGCCCCGCGTCACCCCGCTACGCCCCGCCTGCCCTCTCGCCAGCCCCTCCACCCTACCACCCTCCTCCCCCGCCCCGCCCCCTCCCTTCACGTTTCCTCATTCAACCGCGCCCCCCCCGCCCCGCCCCTCTTCGACCCGCCTGCCCCGCCCCGCTCCACCCCGCTCCGATTGCCCGCCCCCTTACCCATCCCTGCTTCCCCGCCCCGCTTTGCTCCCACATGCCCACCCCGCCCACCTCCTCTCGATCTTGCGCCCCCGCTCCGTCGCTTGGTCTGCGCCTCGACCAAAGCTGCCGGGCGTAGGCGCGTTGGCGATTCCTGCTCCCCGGAAAGACGTGAACGGAGGAGCGTACGATTAATAAGCACCCTGTGCTGTTCCACGTTCTTCTGGCGTATCACGGAAATGATTGTGCATGGATGGCGGAATGACTTTTAGAAAGCTCAGAAAAAACGACAGCAAAGCATTTAAAATTAAACAAGCCTCGCTTCTATTTATAATGCGTTCTAACCACAAAACACATGAAGTGATGGGCACAGTTTTGTTCCACAGTGAGAAATTCACTGCGTGCTTCATCGCAAAAACGAATCCACATGAGCGAACCTAAACCTTACTAGCACCTTTTTCAATAAAACTATGTAGTACAAATAAAACAATATAGTTATTTCCCAGAAGCGCTGTGTGATCCTAACTGTGAGAAAAAAGAAAACCCAAGACATCGAATTGGATTCTCCATATACTACGTTTACTCATTTGACGTCCTTGGATTGACAACTTCTCTCTCATCACATATACATTACTAATTTCTAAAAATAGAAAAGAAAAAAGTTACGCTGTCTCTGGACATATAAGACGTGGTTTCCTCAAAAAACTCGAGAATTCTTGATTGAATTTCGAAGCGGGTTCCTGTCTTTCCTTTTTGTAGAGAACGTTATTGAAGCTTTTTGTTCGAGGTTGATGCAAAATGTAAAGTGCAGTTTTATGACCGGTTTATCTGAAGTTTAGAGAGCGGTCCTAGAGATCTGTGTGTTTTGAGTTTTTCCCCCCATTTGTGTATTTGTTGTTTTTAATTCTGTTATCTTGGCGTTTCGTGTTGATTTGAGTAGTGTTTGGATACAAACATATTGTGGTTGCGGTGTTAATGTGATGGGACGAGAACGTACGTTCGTTTAAAACATTGGCTGTTCTGAACGAACCAAACGAACAATTCTGAGAGATAAACCAAATAAAACTTGAACTTGAGTATGAGAGAAATGGTTAGCATATACCAAACGTCTATCTTTTGTCTTGGAGATCGATTAACCGTTGTCCGGAACATATCCATTAATTAACCGAATTAAAATGTTCGTAACCCAACTTATTGTAATATGAAGTGGTGGAAAAAAAGAATCGAGAACAAAAACAGAACAAATTTATTTGAGAGTCAACGAGGACTTTTAACAATTATTGAAGCACAAAATACTCATATTTCTGAAATATGTGAAGTGAATGATAGTTGTTATTTTTTAGTACAGGCTCAAGTTGTTGTAGTATACTGGAAGGGAAAAACGATCTTTTTCTTTATTTATGAGAAAGCTTCCATCAACAGTACATGTATGTACTAACCTATAGGGTGGTGTAGAATGTTGCTGCATCGCGGGTTTTCTAATATTGTGAAGTTTCCGAAGATGAAATTGGGTTGGGCGCTCGGCCCTATTGAATTAAATAGAACTGAAGGTGAGGAAGGTCTCACCGCGGATCACGACCCGGTGTTAGAGTCTCCTTCACACTCGGCTGGAGTCACCTAAGGACAGACCTCGAACGTGATTGGAGCAGCCGATATCTAGATGTTCACCTCATTTCGTTCGCGAATTCATAAAGACATTTTTACCACCATGGAACTTTGAACTTCCTGACCGCCCAAAGCTTCTTCGCGGACTCCTAACAGCGTACTCTATCACAGATAATCAAATCGATAACGGGACTAAGTTGTTAAAGTAAACCTGGCATTCTCAACAATTACAGGTGTTCTACTTGCGATGAAAAATAGAGAGAAGAGAGAAAAAAAAAAGTTGATTGACTGAAGTTTGAATCTTCAAGTACGATAATTTCCGGAATCTTCAAATGAGGAAACGATCGTTGTAAGATTGTGATTGTTTGGTTGTATTGGAACGAATTTTTGCCAGAAACTTTTCATGAAAAAGTGATTAACTTTTTGAAAATATGCGGAAATTGTTGAAAACCACTTCTATGTCATTAAATCGATCCAAGAGAATGGCCATAATAATAATGATAAACAATAATAATGATAATGATAATAAATAATTAATAATAATATAATAATAATAATAATAATAATAATAATAATAAATAATAATAAAAGCATCTAATAAGTTAATGTGTTTTTTCTAGCGGGCTCAGGCAGGAAGGCCTGCTTTCTGCCTAACCACGTCTAAATATTTTTACATTTCCACACATACAATTGATGCGTTGGGGCGCAAAAATGATAACCGACGTTTCGCGTTTACTTCCGAGAGTGTGAGGAAGCCTTGCAAGTGTGCGTGTGAGTGCCGAACGCGATTAGTCGCCGGCAGAGTGCGTGCGACGCTCGGGCCGCGGGGCCGCGCACGACGGCGCAGGCGCCAAACGTCCCACGGATAGAATTGGGCTGCTTTAACGCGCCACCCCCTCCCCCCACTACCATGTTACACGCCCCCCCCGCCCAGTCACCGCTTCGTTGCGTCGCAACGCGCTTCGTGGGACTGGAGGGCAACGCGCGCCTGCTAGCGGTGTCGTGCGGAATGCGCAAAGGCGCAAACGACGCGTAGTTTAAACAGTCTTCCCTCTCTTGACCGGGCGAGGTGGCTCAGGACGTCAGCTGATGTCACTGCAGTGCCTCTGAGCAGGGGGTCATAGGATCGAGTGCCGACGGGGGCAGGATTTTCCAAGCTAGCTTGTCAGCTAGGTCGAATTCAGACGTTGTCTGAAGGAGAATTCTAGTGGCTGGCTGCTCTGATCGCTAGAGTTGCGTTTCAATTCGAGGCGAATGCCAGAGCGGTACCCTAACAAACGAACCGCGCGCGATCTTTCCCTCCCCTTCCTTGTCCTTTCCACATCCCTTACGCACACATACTTATAGTTACATGGACTATACTACCACACATACCGCCGGGAGACCAGTCGGGGCGGTGCCCTCCTGGTGGGAGATACCTAGAAGCGGGAAAGTCCTCAGAAGCTCACTGCCACCCCTCCGTGATAAAACATGAAGTAAATTTACGGAACTAATGACCTTGGCAGTTGACGCGCCCGGAGTCACTAATCGACGAGGCGGTGTGATTGGAAAAGTGCGCAGCGATGCGATCCCTCGCCGGGCGCTCGTCTTTAAGCGCCTTGGTTCGACCCCTCCCCCGGCGCCTACGCATTTGTCTTCGGCCAAATCGTGTGTCCAATCAATCTCGATCGGGGGCAGCGATCGAAAAAAAAAGAAAAGAACGAAATGATTCGTATTGATTCAATCGGAGATGCATTAAAGCTTTGAAACATTATGTAGATATGCGAGGGCAAAAGCTAAACGCCGTGTCCGAAGCGATCTATCAGGTCTCTGGGAGAGCGAACAAAAACAACCGTCCGCTATTAAATCGTGATTTACGACGTATTTAATCACTGGCTACAGCGAGTATAGAACTGAGCGGGCTTCTGGAGAAATAAAAAAGCATTTGCACCGATTTTGTATTTGCCCTGCCTCTGTGAAAAGTGTATTCGGCAATTGACGGTTTTTGATCCCGTTTTGATGAGTGACTAAAATGTTAAAATCATTATTTTCGTATGAATTTAAGTAATTCAAAATGTAATTTGTGATTCATCGAAAACTGTTTCTCTAAAATAACTGGCTGGTTGATTTTTTTGTGTAAGCTGTGTTCTAGAGGAAAGGACGGTATTTCACAGTATTCAAAATGGTGAATTACAGCCAGCGTTTCCCATATAATCCAGGGTTACACCTAAAATTCCTTGATGCATTAGTTCAAAACAAAGAATAAAACGATACACACGACCTCTGGGTGTCTCGTTTGCATTGAGCATACTCGCTTGTTCACGCATCGAATCTGGTCAATGCTAAAGTGGGTGACCGATGTCCTCCCCTTAACTAGTGTTGTGCTATAATTTATTTTATTTATTGACCCGCATTCAATAAGACACTCAAACATCATTTTTAATATTAACACATCCACAAGATTTGTCCCGACCCTGTTGGAAGAGGCAAATGCTACAGAATTGCAGCAGCACTCGCAAAAATTGAAGATAAAAGCTACAATCAACAATTGAAGATCAAAGCTTCTGAGCTACTGTTTTCTGAGATCAGGCATAGCGATGAATGAAAAGGCAAATCATTAACTATGTATTCTGTATTTGCTATAAGAAGACAAAAGCATCGCCTCCGATATCTTCCATTAGCAAACTTTACAGAAAAGTGTCAATGTAATATAAGAGACTACACAGAAATTAAATATTAAAAGGATCTCCCAAAATTGTATTTTCATGTAGGGACCAGAAGCGCATTGTTTGGTTTATCAATTTGTAATGACGTATTACCGTAAATTAGTTATACGAATGTTCATCGTATGTTTTCGTATAACTCAAGATTTTCTAATTTCTACAGTGAAATAATCTGTTCCGGTGATCTAAAATATATAGGTTTTGATATACCAATGACCAAGTACAAAACATACAATACTTGAAGACAGAGACTGACAAGTGTTAACTTTAGTGATTACCGCTTGATGTTTGAAAAATATTATGAAGGAAAAAATAAATGATTTCTTACAATGGAACTCTAGCGCAGTCCTCCGCGAGGTGATCTTTTTCTGCCCCACTCCCGTCGCGCGAGCTCGTTCCTTGGCCGGGCGCGGCGCTGCGCTGCCCGACAGCGACCTCCGGGCGAGAGCCGTGTCGCGGCCAGAGCTACAAGCCGCCCGCGGCGCGGTCCTTGCCTCGACGCCCGGCCGCGGCCACTGCCGCCGCCGCCGCCATTAAATTTAATTTTGCTGGCACGGGGCCCACTGTTCGAAACACGCCGCCGTATCTTACGATTTTTGGCAGCCGCTCTCTCCATACGCCCGCCCCGGGGACCTCGGGCCTGCTCCTTTGGCCGCCCTCGCCCCCGCCTCTGGCAGCAAAGGGCTAAACTCGCTAATTTGACCGGTCGCTCAACGGAGGGGGGGGGGGCAAGAAAAATCAATATCTGTTGCACGAACCCTGAATAGAATGCAAGGCACGCTTGATTATTACAAAAATATTGTGCTGTCAGATAATCTCTGAAATGTTAGGTCTCTCCTAAATGACAACTGCAATATATAAAAAAGGTTTGGAAGAATTTTATTTATGTATTTCAGTAAGAAAATCCTGAGACGTACAATAAAAATGAGTTTATAAACTTTATACTTGAATTGCTTTGCTCAATTAGAAACTTCTCTCATTTTACGGAATCAAAATAACAGGTAATCACTGATAAATGTGTAATCTGGCAGTCTATTAGAAGGCAAGCAATGCACAAACAATAAAGGATCAAATGAAGCCATGAACAAATAAGCATGCCAGCTCGAGGGATGAATTATTTGGAAGCATGTGTTGTTTGATTTACTCGCAATACCTGTCCAACGTACAAATCAAACGGCCCAGCAATTTGAAGAACAAAACAACTGTTGAAGTGTGCATTGATGTTGATTAAATAGTACAATATACTCAGCCAAAAATAAATTACTAATTAAAATAATATAGCGCAACAATAAACGTACAAATGACTATATCTATACGAATGTGCAGAGGGGCACACGTCTGGTCATGGTATTATTTCTATTAATGTTGCGTTTAATTGGAAACCAAGCTCCATTTTCAAACGAAACGCTTCCTTTTTATCCTCAAACCTTGTTATTCACACATCACACTTTCCTTTCATATTGAAATTTGTTAAAAGGGGCTGATGGGATCGGAACAAAATGCAGCTCTACGGTTAATATGTTTGTGTGAGCTACAGTGGTCAACTGTTGATGAAAGAGTACCAATATTCACCGTCTCTTCTTTGGAAGGTTAAATTCATTTGACTCAAATTGCCGCGTGATCCTGATACATTACTTACAGGGGACTCATAAGCAAGAACTAAATAGACACCAACAACTTGAAACACTAATGATAACATCAAACAAATACGCAATTACCCATTTTAAACACATTGAAAATAATAGTATTTACTCTTGGTCTTCAATATTTTGTTCAGTCCAACTTCAGAATCGCCTCCTGTAACAATAAGGAAGTTTTGGGGGATCTGAACCACTGCATGCTACTAGTTCATTTCTTGAAATAGGTGCTATTTTTTAATTTCCATCTTTCAGTTCTTTTCAACTTAATACGTTTAAATTTTGAGCTGTTTAAAATTTAAATGTCATTTCTCAAATTCTGATCGATTTGGCAATTTGATCAACATGTCCGTCCTCTAAGGATCAAAGTAATGTACGCATGACCGCTTCCAATGCTTATCATACTCCCAATGAACAGTATTAAAACACTAATTACCGAACGTTCTTGTATCCTTTTGATTGGATAGTTTTTGAAGCGATTTTTATTTGAAAGGTGAATTAATTAAGACGTTTAACTTTTTTAAATACCCAATTTGGAGTTGTGAATTTATTTACGTGATATAGATTTACTATTTCTAAATAACATATTGATACGTGACTAATTTGTTGTTACATGATCTCTTATTTGTGTCTGTTTTCAGGCTTTGGCTTGTACTCGACTCGTGATCTGATTGAACAAGTAGAAAGGAAAAATACTAATGTTTAGTTGCAGATTTAACATTTACAGGGGGAGGAATGGGGCATTGAAGATTCGTGTTTGAAACCTAGTTAGGTCCATAATTCCCACTAGAGACCCAGAATACCTTTTGAATTCATGAATGTTGTACAATTCTATTGGTCTTTTGCGCTTGGAATGAGTTTTTAAAAATGTTTTGTTCAACTTTTTTTCTTTCTCCTCCGTTGCAGGATAAGGAACTCCCTCTTAGCGAGTCTTACGTCTTCAGTATACTGGTATTTCGGATGAATAATGCCGGAATATTTTTTTGGAAAACGAGCAACAGACAAAACGGTGTAAGTCATCGCCCTGCGAAGTCGGTTCGCGGAGGCGAGGGCTGGCCTCGCTCCTGGGACCCCCGCCGCGCGCACGAGTACATCACGTGGTCGTCTGCGCCCTCGGGCGCCTCCGTGTCGGCGCGCGTGACGGGTGGCACGCCTGGAAACTCTCGGCGTGCGCTGCGTGAAATAAAGGCATTAGAGGCATTGGGATAATAAAGGCAATAAATCGTCGGCGCCGATGCGCTGGCCTGGCGGCTGTCGTTGAGCGCTGGTCAGCTGTTGCTTTCGACCTAAGCGATGCGCTCGTGCGGTGTACGTGAAGTGAGGTGGCGATTTTTGCAAGTGACAAGAACTGAGAGGAAAATGTTGAATGTAATTTCAATTTTGATAAATTTGTATACTACATTAATATTTTTGTTTCGTGTGTTGCTGAAGAGGAAAGGGATGGTTGTAATTTTAACTACAGAAATATCTGATGTTATTTGTATACGAATCGTGAATGTTTTGTTACATGTGACGGTATTTTTTCTTGCGGCATTCACGTTGCAACAACACGCTTTTATTCCTCATTTTTTTCACCTGTTGATGAATTGAGCAAACATAAAGCAGAGCTTGTTGCTGAGCGCTCTGCTCTCTTGTTGTGCATGGCTGTCAGGTGTGACACGGTTTGAATTTTCACTAGAGGAAATTAAGTATATTTATGAGCTGTGTGGTGTGGAAATACAATATATTCCTTAACATTTATTGCGTGTCTAATTTTGTGAATATTTCAGAGAGCTTCTTTACTTTGTGTATTTAGAACTGCGGAAGTTGAAGAGTAGCTCATCCTTAAAGACGATAACGACGACAAAAGAGAA
>BOPP01000310.1:37126-60577 GCA_017312745.1 Gryllus bimaculatus
AAAAAAAAAAAAAAAAAAAAAAAAAAAAAAAAAAAAAACGGGGCGGGCTTTTTCACAATGCGTGGCTCTGCTGCCCGAACAGGGGGAGGTTCCTCTTTAAGAACGCGACTGCAAAAGCTGATTCGCTCCCTCATGCAAGTGAGAATGATTGACAGCATCGTAAGTGTTCCGTGATGGTTGCATTGTCCTTGCAATTTCGTGGCCTTCGCCGCGCGTGGGAAGCGTCGGATGGACCAAACGAGAGCGCCCTCCTTTCCCGTGGGACGGAGACACCACTCCTTAGGAGGAAAGCGGAGAAGAAGGGCCACAAGGTGGGTGCGGGGGAGGGAGATCTCCGTAAAAATTTTCCGCGTAGGCGGTTTTCAAAATTGTTGATATGTAGATCTGGTCGCGGCAATAGTTTATACGTTGTTAAGGAAAGTTGCCATGATAAAATAGGTTGTTTTCTCAGGAATAAAATAAAATAGCACTAACAATAAAGAGATAAGTAAACGTCAATCATTACGGATTATTACTAGAACGTTCTCGTCTGTTTGCCGGCATTAGTCCCGCTCAATTTTGGGGTGGGCCAGGTCTCCTCGCCGGCCCTCTGCATATGCCTGCAAGGACGGAGTGAATTAAGACGGGACCCCCCCCCCCCTCGGCACCTCAGCCTGGATGGGGAGATATTGAGAGGCGATGGTGATGGAGGTGATCGTGAGCGGTCCGTGATCCGTATTCTAGAGTGCTCCTCCGGCATTCACCTGAAAGTGGTCAGGAAAATTGCGGAAACAGTATTGATCAGAGCATTCCGATATTAGGATCCCTTACGTCAGCCTTATTTTCCCTTTATAATATTTTAAATTCTTTTTGTAATGGTTTAGCAGAACTTCATAACTTTATTTGTAACAGACAAACCATATTCATTACAATTTTTTAGACGTGTGTGCGACATTGCTTGTTTACACCGAATTGTTTTTTCTTTCCTTTAAAAAAAACTATTGTGGTTGTTCTCTTTAATGCAACATATCTCGATTTTGTTGGCATATTATATTTGTTTTCATTAGCCAAATTAAAAAAAAAGTCCGCAAATTATTGCATTTCAGTTTCGCGATATGTCACACTAGATTGATATATTTTGTCAGCGTAATTAAAAATAAAACACCAGCATCACTGCGCTACAACGCCGTGCGCGTTTGCATTCCCAAAATAATTTCATTCTCCATTTTTCCACATGCAAATGTCGACTCCAACCACGAAACACGCAGACCCTTAGCATTGGCTTTCATGCATTGGCGCCGCACAGCGCTCTCTATTTACGCTTAAGTCTGTTTCGTGATTTCGTTTATTTACTCTCGACACTGCGCTAGCAAGCGTAGGTCGTAAGTTTCTTGCAGGAAGGGATTACAGACTACCAACAATACTCTCGCCCGTGTTTGAGATCTCTCGCCGCGATCGTGGAAGACAAAGCACGGTGCCCGCCGAGCAACACGCAACGCGACGCTTCGCGCTCGAGAAACGCAAGGGGGAGCCTCTGTACTCCGGAGGTACAGATTCTTTTTTCGCGGTGCCCCGCCCACGGTTGCCCGTTCGCGCGATCCGGTTATGTAAATACGCGGTATTAAAATGCCTCGGCGTTTATTTCGACGGCGCGAGATTTACGCTGGACATCTGCGGGTTCTCCGCGCGCCCGCGAGAAGACCCTGCGGAACCCCGCCGCGCCGGTCGCCCACGCGCGCGCCAACGGCCGACGGTTGGCTCGACGCGACTCGACTCGACTCGACTCGGGACTCGACTTCGACGCCGATGCTCGAACGCGACTCGACGCGACTCGACGCGACTCGACGCGACGCGACGCGACGCGACTCGACCGACGCACGCGACGCGACCGACGCGACCGACGCGATGACGCGATTTGACGCGATTGACGCGGCGCGACTACTGCTTTGAGTAGCTTTTTCTCTTCATTGAAATCAATAGTAACAAAATATTGAGTATTGTTTTAAAATAAAGTATTTCACCGGTGCTCATTGCGGATAGTACTTTGTTGTATCGTTGCCAAATGAATTGCAAATGTAGTTTCTTGAGTTATCTAAATATCTTCATTTCTAAGGATGACCGATAGAGACGAAAGACGAGTGATCTTGAAATATTCTATTATATGTATTGCTGCTTTGTATCAGAAACCAGTTAATTAAGTTCATTATTATTTTGTTTGAAATCAATGCGATCTTGGTTATTTTGATAAGGCACCGGTTCATATTCGGCTGTTGACCCCTTGGTCATCATGAACCTCCTTCAAAATCCCATTGACCCTAGACTAGAAGAACCGCTTTACTAGAAGGAGGAATTTTTTGGGCGAAATTAATTTGGAGAGGTCTCCTCGAATCGGAATGAGCTCCAACCTGCGGACGGCGGAGAAGTGTGAGCCTTCGTCGCCTCGCGCTCCTCTGTTGTTTCGCAGTCCTCGCGTCGCGTCGCATCGCGTCGCATCGCATCGGCCGCCTCCGCGCTCCCGCTGCTCTACACGAGCGGATACGGCCCCGTCGCCTCGATATTTACAAGTATGTTTCAATTTGAATTTTGCATCCTATTTGAATTATGTATAGGAGTTTGTTGTCTTCTTGGGGCGAAAAGTTATGAGCAGATTCTTGTTGACACAGCTGATGTTCCAAGTAGAATATATTATTACCAAGGGAAATATTTTTGAATAAATTAGAGTGGTTTGTTTGTTGTTGAATATGGATTTGTGAAGTGAATTTCTCGACATGTTTTGAGGCGAGTTAGGACGTGCTCGGGGGCCTTTTGGTGGCGTGTCGCCGGCGTCTGCCGTTGCTTTGCTAATTCGCTCGTTGCTCTCGCTTCGGAGAAGGGAGGTTGCTAATCCTTCGGTCCCGCCGGCTGCTCGACCTTTGTTTTCGGCGCTCTTCGTGCCTTTGCGCTTGCAAATGGCCACGGCGCTGCGGTATTGCGGCCCGTCTGTGCACCCAGTGTAGAATTCGGATTTGCATTGCATGAATTCTTTTTCGTTACCTCTTTGCAACGTTTTATGAACGTCTGATATGAAGAATTTAAGCGCAAGTGTTGCTTTTAAAATCTGGGGAAGCTTTAGTCAACTGAGGTTTTCTGAAAAATTATTTTAAGAAGTACTTGTTTTTTGTTTTTTTAATTACTTATTTATTTATATAAAATGAGATTTATTTACCATATTTTCCTAGAAAGAAATAGTTTCTTGTTTCATATAACACAATTTATCACATTTCGAAGGAAAACTTCAGTTAACTTTAATTTGAATGGAACAAACTTTGTTGTAATGGTGGTATGTGGCGGGAGAGAAAGATCTTTCATGAAATGCCGTCTATTGACGTCTTTTTCAACCGAACAGACGCATCATGGGCGATGAGTCGTCACACTCCAGCAGGTGAGGGTCAGAGGTTCAGAGAGCTTCAGGCATGTGTACGCATTCCGTAGCATTCCAGGCATATTCCTTAGCATGTTGACGCATGTAACCTGTGTATATTTCGTTTGAGGTAGTTCATGCAATTGACTTCTGTCATACGAAAGCTACACGAGCCGACACTGTCTATCGTGAGTTTCGACATTTCGATACTCTCCGCTTGATAATTAACTCGTTGACTCCTTAGGTGGCTCGGGGCATCAGTTCATGTTACTGCACTGCCTCTGAGGGGGAGGTTCTAGCGTTCGGGACCCGCCACTGTGGCAGGAATTCCGACACTAGCTAGGTAGCTGTAGGCCGCCCTAACTTCAACACACACACACTTACATACACTTCACTACAACACACATGACGGAATAGCGGTTGGGATCTTGGAGCACGTCCCAGCCGGACCGGTGCCGCGCTGGTGGGAGATGCCTGGTCGGGAAACACCCCGTAAGCTGACGAGGAGGTCGGCGCCAGATCTCGCCATCCTGCGGAGGAAGATAACCACGATCTCCCGCGTTGAAAAAACAACCACAACACTTACGGGACTAATGACTTTATTAGTTGACGCGCCCAGTGTCACTAATCAATAAATCTAATCAAATTATCAATCAATGAATCAAACAATTAATAATCTAATCAATGAATTAATCAATTAATAATCTAATCAATGAATTAATCAATTAATATTCTAATCAATGAATTAATCAATTAATAATCTAATCAATGAATCATTCAATTAATAATCTAATCAATGAATCATTCAATTAATAATCTAATCAATGAATCAATCAATCAATTAATAATCTAATCAATGAATCAATCAATCAATTAATAATCTAACCAATCAATCAATCAACAATCCAATCAATGAATCAATCATTTAATAATCTAATCAATGGATCAATCAATTAATAATCTAATAAAAAATCAATCAATAAATCATGCTCGTGTTTACCGGTTCCTGACGGCTACGTAATGTGGGCCTGCCAATGCTCCCCATCACCCCGCTGCATCCTCTGCAACGGGGGCTCTGGCAAAGAGGCGAGGCGGGCGGGCAGGGGGTGTGAGAGCGCCGCCCCCCGCGCGTTCCCAAGCGCCGCGGCGGAGGCGCCTCTCGCATTATGCGGAGAGCCCCGTTTCTGCTCGCGCTGCGCTTCCGAGGAGGAGGAGGAGGCTGCGCTGGCGCTCGCTGGCTTGCGCGTGCGCGTGCGCGTGTTCGTGTCCCGGAAGCGCCCCCACTGCGCACAGAGCCTACTTGTGCGCGCGCCGACCTTCTGCCGGCCGCCGCCGGGGCCCCGCGTGCTGCGAGTCACCTGTCACGCGCCGCGATCGCCAGTCATTCGCCGCGTTTGCCTCGGCCGGCGGTGCGCGGGTGGGCGGCTTCGAACTTCCTGGACGGGCTGCAGATGTCACACTCGAGCTTCGTTTCCTAGTTACCGTTTCGCTTCTACCGAGAAAATGGCTCAGGGCATCAGCTGATATCACTGCGGTGCCTCAGACCGACAGGTTATATGTTCGAGGCACGCCGCTGGCAAGATTTTTGACACTAGCTTGTCAGCTAGGTCCAATTCAGTCGCTGTCTGGAGGAGAATTCTAGCGACCGGCTGCCCTGATCCGTAGTTGTTTGTGGTTTCTGCGATCAACGCCTGAAAAATGCCGGAGCAGTGCCCTAACAAACGGGCCACGAACCGAACGCGACGTTTCCTTCCTTTTCCGTGTCCTATCCTCACTCCCATACACACGCTCTAACATGCACTGCACCACCACAGATGCCGTGAGACCGGTCGAGAGCTTAGAGCTTGTCCGGGCTAGGATGGTACCTCGCTGGTGGGAGATACCTTGTTGGGAAAATCCCGCTAGCCTCGGTAGTTCGGTGCCGGGGTGTATGGTCTACTGTTACCGGACTTATGTTCTTAGCCGTTGATGTGTCCGAAATTACTAACAATCAATTATTCAATCCATCTTTGACTTCTGGGTAATGTTTTGTTTTTGTCTATTGTTGGGGGAGACGTAATATTTTGTACAAACATGAAATCTACGTACAACAGCTGTTCTGTAATGTCGTACATCGAATTCCACGTGGATTTGGGAGGTTGGTTGCGTCTGGGTTGCGTATCAAATAAAATGAAATTCCCCGAGCTGGCATCTGACATGAAAACTTCAACATTACTTCGCTCTCAGGCTGCTGGTTCCGTCTTCTCTCTTCTCTGCCGCCCTCATCGTCTTGTCGGGAGCCTTAAACCTGTCGGGGGGTCAGGGGAAGGGGGGTCTCCATTCCAACAAAATGTTCCAAGATACCCTCGTATCTAATGGCGGATACGACTTGACCATCTTTTCCCTCTCAGCTCTCTCTTTTATGACGTCTGCTCCTGACCTCTGTTCGTTGACGGCTTTCTTGTAACTTCCGCGCACGTTTAATATCGGCCGACGTTTTTATCTTTAACTTTCACTTTCCCTGCCATGTTTGCAAATAGTCACTGCCAAATCTACTTTACTGGTTCTTTTTTTAGAATGGCCATTTTCGTTTAAATTCTCGTACATTAACTATCCTTTAAATATAGATATTTGTGTGTGATACACTTTATAAGAGTTTCAATCGGGAATATGTATAAGAAAACAAGTATTATCAAATCGTAATATACGTAATAAAATTTTCTTCTTGTAGTAAAGAGGTAATTTAAAGAGTATTGGATTTGTCACAGTAGGGCAGTGGCTGTAGAACGTGGTACATATATTACTCGAGAAGTTTTGTCTTAAAAAAATTGTTTGATCCTTGTCGCTCATCAATAAATGAACACAAAATTAATTCGTAAACATTTTTATTCTCCTCCTCCCCTTCCTCGAAACGAATATCTGAACCGAGATATTGGAAAACTCTTCCGCGTCAGGTTCCGTTCTATATTCGTCCCAAAACTGTCCATCGCTTCCTCTATCGGTGCCTCAGCCACTACTCTGCATTTGCACCGGCATTTTTCCAAATGCAGCTTACTAGATGTATCGGTCTGCGTGACGGACTGTTGTACCAAAGTTGGCAGGTTCAAACCCGTGGATTACGGGCGAGAAATCTTTGGTACGTCTTCCTTCGAAGGGCCGGTAAAGCCGGCTGTCCCATGTAGACTGTTTATAAAAGATCCTCATGCCTAATAGAAGTGTCTGAGCAATATTGAAACAGTCCATTTCGTTGTGCCAAAGATATGCTCCTCGAAGGTGAAAGGGGGCAGAATTTGCGTGGTCAGGTGGGCCAGATGGCCTGAGCTTCGCCACGAAGAATAAGTCATAACTGAATTGATTTAAATAACACGGCGGCATTCGTTCCGAATCGTCGCGACCTCGATTATCCGCCGGAGGCACGCGGGGGAAGGGGGCGTGGTCGGATCACGCAATGCGTGCGTGGGCGGTGCGTTTCCGGCGACTTGATTGGCCTTCGAGCGTGCCACGCCTCGCGTGCAAGGAGCCGATCAAACGCACACTCGCACGCACGCTCGTTCCGGACCGCCGTATCCGGATGGAGCGTGTTCCGCGGCGGAGTCGAGGGAAACGCTCCGGCCCGTGCGTGTGCGTCGCTGGACGCCGAGATACGCTATCGACTGTGTCAAGGCCCCAGCCTACTTATTGGAGATAGGGCAGGGGATTTATGGCGCGCAGGTAGGCGGCCGTGTTTCTTTCTTTGAAATGATGTCACGTGGGTTTTCTGTTTTGCTCGTTTCGTGTTTTACAGGTCACCATTCATGTGCACCATTTTGTGACTTTCACTGGGAATTAATCTGCGGGAGTTCCAACCGCACCTACATTTCCCAGCCTGCGAAATAATTAATAATTTCCAGAACTGCGACCCTTATTTTCTACTATGATATTTACAGCATTTAAACTAATATTAAAAAGCTATTCAGGTATTCCAAATTACTTGGATATTTAAAGCTAATTATTTTGAGAAGAATGCATCTTTGTTTTATACTGAATACATTCAATATCGGTTGTTCTAAAACTATACTCCATCGCTATATTATAATATTCCTCATGTGCGATGTGCTTAAAGTAGGTCATTTCAAATTTTAAAATGTTCTCAATTTTACCATTCGTTTGTTCCATTGCATTTTCTGTCTCATTGTCAGAGAAAGAAATGGCCCTAGAAAGGGTTTTGAGTAATTTTGCAATTGTGTGGCAACTTTTGCTCACGGGCATCCCACGTGTGCAACGTCGGGGCCGGGGCGCAATCATGAAGCCCCGGCGCTGCCAATATTCGCACTCAAACTACAACTTTTTTTTCAAATTTGCGTTTAAAATCTCTCTCCTAAAAATGTACATTTTCTACGAGCATTCCTTGTCACTATAATTGCCTATTCAACTCGCCGTACGCTTAAGCTTGTAGCGGTATTGAAACACGCACTTTGGCTTCCTAGAGATTTCTGCATCCAGGTATCTTCCCCCAGTATGACACAGTCCCTGCGTGGACAAGCTCTACGCTACCGACTGGACTCCCAGCATGTGTGATATCGCAGTACATGTAGGTATGCATGGGTGGGTGGAATGAGAGAGAAGATAGTGATCCGACATTTGCTAGGAATGGACCAGAGAAACTATGGAAAACAACCAATCAGAACAGCCGGACGCTAGAATTAACGTGCAGGGCAAGCTGGCGGTTGGATTCGACCTACGTTCTGTAGGTAGTTTTGATAGCCCGCCTCCGTCGGCCCTCGAACCCTCGGATCTCCCAATCAGAAGCTTTACAGTCAACAAGAACGATGTCCCGGTGCTACAGGAAGGTTACTATAGCAAGGGACTCCTTTGTCAGCTACTGCTTGGCTAATGCTGGCAACATACCAACTGCATGGTACGTAAATGCCCTGAATTCGTCAATGGATTTGTTTTACGTTAGCTCATTTGTACGTGGGTTCATCAGTATCTCTTTGAATGCCATCGTCGTACGTGTCAGTCATTCCTTCCCCGACATGTCAACTTGTCTCTTCATGGAGTACCTCGGGCGGTGTGTTTTATGCGGCTGTCCCTCGGCGAGTCCTCTCTTCTCGAGCGGGCTGCTGCTGCTGCGAGCGCCTGGGCCCTCTCCGCTCCCCGCGCGCAGTGGCGCGTTGCATCACGGGGCGTCGGTTGCGTCAGCGCGTCGCCTCTTCGCCTCCGCTGCCGTTTCCCACGCGCTGCCTCCGCGCGCGCATTCCGCCCGCTTGCCTGCCCTCCCTCCCCTCCCGTCCCCTCCCCTCCCTCCCCGCCCCTCCCATCCCAGCTTCCCCATCCCCGCCATCTCCCCTCCGCCCACCCACTCCTTCCCCCCTCCCACCCCGCCCTCTCCCTCCCTCCACCCCTCTCCGCCCTATCCTCTCGCCCCACCCACTCCTCCCTCCCCTCGCACCCCCTTCCCACCTCCCTACCCCACACCCGTTGGGTCTCCTCCCTCACCTCCTCCTCCTTTCCCCTTTCCCCTCCCCCGCCATTTCCATCCACGTTGCGCCACGCTCGCGCGGCCAACGATACGCGCTGCCCGTGGGCTACCGCCATGCCATCGGGACGCTTGCCACGGTATTGGAAGTCGGTCGAGTGTAATGGTCCCCACCGGGGTCGAAAGCGACCCCCTGGAGGTCGGTGAAATTCTAGAGTGCGGGTTCAATGATGATTAAGGGGACGATTGGGGGTCGGTTCTCGAATAAGCACTGGCCACTGATCGGTACGAGAGTCAAGATCTCATTGATTACGAAAGTAATTAAAGTTGATAAATAATCATTTTCTATGCAGGGTTCCAAAATGTTTGATTATAAATTTGAAATTTGCTGGGGTTTTGGAATTTCATATCATTTCCGTGGATGAAAATCGAACTTCTTTCCAATTGTTATTTTGTGTCTGAAAACTGGTATATATTTGTAACATTACAAATGATAATGGTACAAAGACAGCAAAAATATTAATCTAATAAGAATTTTAAAAAATGTTAATATTCTTTGTTGTTGTTTTTTGCTTCACTAAAGTCATTTATGTAGATGTATTTGTTATGACTATTGTTCGCGGTCTATTATACGAGTAATTATACGAGTTATTCGTATAAAAATATTGAAAGGTCGTTGCAGCGAATGATTCTCTCCAAGGGGTGAATGCAAGAGAAACGTTGAAATGTCTGATGTAGTGTGTGGCAAATGCGGGAAATCATCATGTTGCATGAAGGCCGTCGTAATGTCTCGGCTCTGACATGCCAATTATTGGTTATTGCAGTTGTTTTTTGCTGCGCCGTTAATGTTTTGTACAGGTGGTTTATGTAATGTATCAGGGAAGTGCGCCAGGACAGGATTTTCATTTCTCTGTAATTCTACATGATAATCTTCACGACTTCCAATTTTGTCGGCATGGGTATAAGTGCGCTTTGGGCGAATGTCGCTTCGAACTGTCCATCTTCTGCTGGACTGCTGCTAAAACTACTCTTTTTGAACGATATTACTGCATTTAAACCTAAATATACTTAATCAAATTGAATTAAATAAAATTAATTATAAAAATAAAACGAACAATAAAAATGTAAGGAACGGTAAAATTCTGCATCGGTTATTACTCCATCTGTTCACAGCGGGGAATGACATTTCAAATTTAAATTTACTATTTACCCAATGCAAACAATGGTTACTTAGCTAATTTGACGAAAACCAGGTTTCCGCAAGTGAAAATGATCTCTTGCGCTGATTTTTTTCTCTCCCGTTCCTGTAAAAGACGTACTACTCCCTCGACCGCTGATTTGAAAAGAGCTGCCACTTGCAGCTGCACGTCCTAATGGATTAGCAGCTTTCGCCTCTCATCCGTTCGCCACGCGAGGCGGCGCGTGTGCTGCCGGCGGAGGAGTTGGGATGGTGGAGGGGGGGAGATGCTGTGCGGTGATGCGCGCGAATGCTTTTCACCGGGCCCCGCGCGGGCGGACGCGTGCGCGCGCGCCCTCCGCCGCGTTAGCGTAATTAAAATCGGGACGAGCGCCCCCTTAATTGCGCGAGGAGCTGCTAATTAATGTGGCACAATGACCTCCCGCGCGCCGCGCGCCATGAGGCGTGTGCGTGCGTGCGTGTGTTAACGCGCTGCGGACTAGGGATGCGGCACCAATGGCAATGCTTGCGAAACATCGATGTTTCCGTGAGGACGATGATGTGTTAGTCATGGATAAAGGTTAAAGCCGATGTTTTTTTAACTTCGATGTTTTGTGCTACATGATTTTACGTTTTCAATGTTTTGTTTTGTATGAATGTTCCTAATTACAGTTAACATAAAAATGACAAAGCCCCTGTCAAGCCACAATGAATTCGAAAGGAACGAAGATTCTTCATCGAGCAGATTATCTCTGCTCCGAGAGATGACCTGGATACCCTGAAATTTCCTGTGCATTTTTTCCTATTTCGCACGCGGAGACGTCAACGCATGTGCAGTAGTCGTACACAAAGATCCTACCCCACTTCTTCCCGCATCCTTCTAGTGCGATCCCAGCGGAGGAGTTCTGACCCCATGAGCCAACCCTGTGCGCTGTTGGTCATGGCTGCGTTGTTTATTGTTCTTGCTATTATTTAATTCGTTTTGACAATTAAAATTAAACTATTATTATAAATTAATATTTTCAGTCATTTTCAAATTAAACTCCTCGCCACGCGAATGTAAATATTGGTTGCTTCGTAAAATTACGTAAAGCTGATTTAATGACAAGAGAACGATTTTAATTTTGTGTAGTTTTATCGATTCATAACGAAAGAGAATGCACGAAATGCATTTCTATTTCTTTCTGAATTTCTCTTCTGTTGTGTGGGTGTGAATACAGAATTTTTGGGCTTGTAGGCGTGCGTGACGCGTTATGCAGAATTCTCAGTTAGATGTTGAATATTCTTCTCAGTCTTTCCCTTGCACGACAATGGAATCGAACGTTCCTTCTCTAGCGCGATGTAATTGATAAGTAGAGTTTAACTGCGTTTATAAGCTACGGGGCAGTCATGTTCAAACGTACTTAGTGTTGAACACTAATTACTGATGTAGCCTGTCTGTGACTTCATAGACGTAATAGCCAAATTTTTACATTTTCGTGAAAAAATATCATCTCTTTTTGTTACATAGAGAAGTTGTGATGGGCCAAAATACAAACACCAGAACACTTTTAGACACTTTTTTTAAGTTAATTACAAGTGAATATTTCTCATATAAGTCGGCAGTAACAATTTCACCTGAAGAAAGTGTTTCGTTCAAACTCGTGTGTTGCCGTACTCCGGAAGATGTTTTTAAATTTACCATAATCACGAAAATCTAGTGGAGAAAACCCTCCCAAGTAGAACATACATTCATGTAATTGGCATGCAGTCATATTACTTACTCGCTCGCTTGAATACAGCCCTCTGAATTCCGCCCCTGCTGCAGAAGAAGTGAGGTGGGAGGGTCCTCTGATGCCCCCCTCCTCCTGGGCAATGCTAGCACTATGCTGGCTTCTCTCCCGTCTACGTGTCACCAGTCTCGGCTGTCAGTGGTAACTGGGGGCTATATAGTACCGCCTAGGATTGCTAACAAAAACCTGACAGAAATACTGTAAATACCGGTAGCATCTCATTTCACAGTAGCGTTAAACCCAACCCACGTTCGCATAAAAAATATATTCCCATTTGAAGCCCTTCTCAAAATCTTAGCCAACCTATGATGTATATTCCCGAGGTTCTCCTCTACATCTTCTTGGATGTTTAGATTAAGTTAGCTTAGATTTGTGGTTTGCATGAGCCTTAAAACACGCCTGTAAAGTCCTTAATACTGATTGATGTATTTCATTTGAAATCCATTAAGTATATTTATGAAAAAAATCTCTTGGGATACTGCAGAAACTGAGGAAGACTGTTCAATCATGGTTGGAGTTTATAGATTATCTGTTATCAGTTATCTGCAGATCCATTGTTCCTCTTTTGAATGTACCCGGTAGCTCATAACCTAAAATGTGCGTCGGCATCATCTGTTGCTTAATTATACGAGGTTGTGGTCTCGTTTATAATAATGTGTTGTGCTGGCACACTCGTTCGTGGATAATGACTACTACGGATCAACAATGACCGACCAAATAATGACAGGACTTTAGACTCAGGCTTCAAATATGTGCTCGAAATACTCTACAGAGTACCCGATAGAATTTCAATGAGGATGGGTTTCATAGTTTTTTCGGGGTCCGCTGCCAGAGAGATTGTATGGCGCAACGCATTGATTTGCAAATGGAAGTTATTGAATGCGGTTACGCCCAACAGAGTCAACTTTGTGGACGATTGAGAGAAGTGCATTAAAGACAGAGCAGTTCGTGGAATTCGATCCTGTTAAAAGTTGAAGTATCCCATTCATTTTTGCTCGCCCCTAAAATTTTATCACAAACCAACAGGGACACTATTTAGAAAGAATAATAGAAAAATGACTAATATTTCGTTATTGTTCAACTAGCATAAGTCACCCGACGTTGTTCGACCCATTTATTTATTACAATGATTTAGTAGGCAGAGAGGAATACGTTCTATCTGTGGTCTTAAATGGAGGTAATTTAATGTACACCCCCGCAGCATTCCCATCCCCCCTGCTTAGCTCCGTTACGGCCTGCCATGTACGTTTGGGGCGGGCACCACAGCATATCGAATATTGCAATAACACTCGGTAGGTTTATTTCTCTCCTAAAATATTCTATCTGCTCCATTCAGTTAGTGGTAAGTGTAGTCATACATTGTTGGAACTGGAAATGTAATAACTTTTATTACTTACTTAACATAATAGTTTATATTGTGTGTCGCAAATATAACATTACTGTTGTATGATCTATTTTATTTACTAATTGCGTGTCTTCTCTTCTCTTGCAGGTAAGACCTGAACAACAAGCTTCCACCCGCATCGCAACTGTCGACGCCACGGTAAGGTATCAGGCGTGTGATCCCCTTCAGCATTGAGTTGGGGGAGGGGGGTGCTTTCCAATTAAACGGGGATTATGTGGTGACGCCAGTCGAGGATTATTCGTCGCAGAGTGCTGGACTTATAAAACAACGGACTGTCGCGAGCTCGCGGGCGTCGATTAGCGATGTCATTACAGGAAAATCCGAATGGCCCAAAATTCAAATACGAGATCTGAAGTTCCGACTGAGCTCGGGAATTTACACGTGCCTTTGTGCAAATTAATTGCTACATGAGAGAATGGTCTGTCAGGGGCTCTGATTTGGATTTTTGTACAACATAATTGCTACATGAGAGAATGGTCTACCAGGTGCTCTGATTTGGATTTTCATATCTGAAATGCAAATATTTATTGAATAGTAGAGTTTACGGGATTGCATTTTTTCGTTTCTTGTTCTTGCTATGATTATACACACATATATTATTTTTAGTTTCACATGCACATTGTTCAATTGTGCAAAATATTTGATATTGTTACATTTTCCAGGATTACATTTCATCATTCGTACATTCGCAAGTTTGGAGCTGTTTGTTTTGAGCACGGCATTCCGTGAAGGAACGTTAAATTATATTACATAATATTTCGCGTATCACTTATTGATTCACTCACTTGAAAGTTTGGAATGTAAAATTTTATTAAATGTCACTTATATGGTAGATGTTGAGAGAAAAATCAGAGTTCATTAAGTGTACAATAATGCGATATGTTGAAACTGCAAAGCAAATTGTTTAATTTTCACCGAGTCTTATCATATTTTCAAGAAACTTGTGAAGCAGTGGAACACAAAAACAACGATTTTCAATGCGGTAACGCATTTTCGTACTTTTTAAGGAAGATTTAGTTCGATTGACGCATATGAGTATATTGCCTGGCTGCAGAGTTGCCAGTTTATTTAATAATTTAAATCTAACAACAATATTACAATTAACAAAATTGGTGAAATGGCTGCCGCAAAAACATTATAGGTGACATAGGATGATCTTTTTCTAGGACGTGCTATAGTAGCATGAGGAAAAGATCATCATGAAATTGATAGAACGTCTTAGACTTTTATTTAATTTATCGACATAAAATGAAACGATATAGAGTCAAGTTTAACGAACTTCTTGTGAGCATTAAAAACATAATAGAGTTATAATATGAACAATTTCAGAATCGATTGTCATTGGTACCAGGTATTTTAGTGAATCAGGATTTTTTTAAAGTTTGGTACTGTGATATACATTTAATCATCTGGCAACACTGCCTGGCTTTATTGGCTCTACACTAGGGACCCCCAGTGTAGTGTTTGATACGTGTTATCGAAGAGAGGAGCAAACAACAGTATATAATCCTAAGTATAGAGCATATGATCATACCGGAACCATAAAATGATGATACAGAAGGCGATAAACCAATAGTAATGTCAAAACAGAAGATATTATCCATCTCGTGTCAGCGATGTAAACAGTAGTACACTCCTCGGCTGCTTGAGGGTTAATGCGCACTACATTAGAGCTGTCCATTTCGACTCCCAAATGTTTGTTTTGCGCGGAGCCTGCATTAACAGTCCGCGATTCCATGAATGATTTCTCTCGTTTATGCCACTTTTCCGCTCCTAATCGACTTGCCGTGTTCCTAAGAGCAAAGCGATCCGTGATGTTCGTCTGGCGCGGCTGGTCGGGGGCCGGCTACGCTGCCGCCGAGGGAGGCAGGAGGCGGGCAGCCTCCATCTACTGCGCAAACATTGATCCCGTCTTCGGGGCCTCCGTATTAGCTTTCCGGCTCAACGCGCAGCGGCCGGGGCCGTCGCGACCTGCAGTGCGGTACTGGCCCTGCCTACCCGCCCGCCCGCCCGCCCACCCCTCGTTGTCCTGTCTGCCCCTCCCGCCGCGCCCGGGCCGCGCGCGACCACCTGAGAACGGCCCGGCCTCGCCGGAAATCGGGGCTTGGGAGTGGACCGATCAGGTCCCTGAATCTTCGGATTTTGCCCTTTCGATTTCAGATGAACCAATACCAAAACCTTTTTTGCCGCCCCAGAACATGCCAGATGCAACATGGCTCTAAATAATGAAATCGTAGAACAGGACTCATCCTTCAATTACTTCGACTATACTATTACATTCCTACGGAACTTGATATGGACGTTAAATTAAAAAGATTCCAGAGAATGTGCGAAACAATTAGAAAAACACTTAGAAACAGAACACGAGAAACTCAATTAAAATTTTATAAAACATTAGATGTTCCATTATTAACTTACGGATGTAAAATTTGCTCCCTAACCAGAACAGAAAAAATAAAATAGTAACAAGTGAAATAAAATTCCTGCGAAGTGTTGCTAATTATACTTTATTAGATTACAAAACAATGTGGGTATATGCCAAGAACTAAATATGTTTAATCTCTCAGAAAAAGATCAAAAATAAAACAAAATTGGTACTCGCATATATTACGTATGGATGACCGTCTACACAAGTAGTAAATTACGTACCAGTTTGGAGAATAAGAGCCGGAAGACGAAGAACATAATGGTGAGATGACTGGGACATTCCGGACGGCACAGCCTTACATGCCTAATACCGGCTGTTGAAGAATTTCTATTAAACTTTTCGAATTATAATGTTTTCCACCCGTGTTACATCACCAGTCTAGTTGGTCTATTGGGAAGCCACCGCCTGGATAGTATCAGTGAGATATTCGAGGGATTATTAGTGTAACGTAATAGTATTACGTAATTGATATTACTTGTTGTGTGGTTCTAAGTTTCGTTATACGAAGTACGTTCACTTGTAAGTACAGCGAAATAAACTCATAAAACAATATTAACTGAAGGGGTGAAGGGGAGCGTGACTTGTGAAGAAAATATTGGAGCGCCGTGAAGTGTTTCTCAAGAACATTTCGTGCAATGCGCGACGATTTCCCCGGGTGCTTCTGCCGCTGAAATGGCCGTTTGCAACCGCCGCCTCCAGGTTGGCGGCCTGGATGCCGGGGGAGTTGCAGTGCGCTGAAGTAATCTTTCGTTAGATTTGAAATTTAAACTTGAAGACGGATCTTGAAGGCCTATTCTCACGCTTCCTTTTGACGAACGATATCTGAATTTTAGCGAACTAGCGCTTTTGCTGCTCTCGGATTTGCGAATCCACCGATGCGCTTTTTCGCTAAAACTGCGAAATCGCCCGCCAACAGGAAGCATGTTGTTGGGGTGTAGCGATGTTTTTTAAAATGGGACGTTATTTTTTACAAACCCTCTGAAAATATGTTGAAATTTGTTGTTTCGATTTCATTTTCGCAACACACATTGCTGAATTAGCCAAATAATTGGGATATTTTTATAATAGAGAGCTCTTCAAATATTTATCACTTCTTGGAAGACAATGATCATATAACTTTAAAAGATACGTTACACGTAAAAAAATCGATAACGCTTTGGGAGATAACGTAATACCATGAACAAAAGATTTCATTAGATGTCCATTTTAAACTGTGTTAAACGATTTAAAAAAATAAAGTTTTCAGAGCCTGTGTGCTTCATTGGTCACTCATATTCTTCATTAGAATGTTAAAAAAAGAAGTTTTCCTTCTGTCTTCTCCCTCAAAGTGATAGTTAACACTTAGTTTGCAGGCGACGGACGTGGAACCCTTTGTTGTAATAACTCGCTTTTCTGTGAGATTTCTCTAAAAGATATTGCATGTTCTTGTATTGTGATCCATTTCAAACAGAATTCGTGATGCAACACACTGTGAGAGATGAAATAGTTTCCGCAACATTTTATACTTTTCGAATAACGTTATAATGTTATTGAGTGGCGTGTCGTTTACGAACTTGTTAAGACGTCGTGTCCGTGGCGCTGGGCAGCGGTGTCTTGAAGTGCGAGAGACGGGCTCCCCTCTGCGGCCGCTGAAGTCCCCCAGCGTCGTAGTGTTGCGAAGGCGGCGCAGTGCAGTCCGCTCGCTGCGCGCGATCCGTCTCGGTCGCCGCGAGTTCTTGAACGGCTCGTCCTTTCTAAAAGCGGAAAGAAGAGGAGAGGGGGACTGCGATTCTCTGGGCACAGACCGGCCGCTTTCGTAGCCGCGCGCGCTTTGGGGCTGTGCAGGTGTGAGGGAGGCGAAGCGTTTAGTGGCGAACAATTAAGTGGGTTAAGTACGACATCGTAACGGAAACATTCAGCTGTCGTTTTAGTGCGCGATTGAGTTTAGCTCGTAGTCAGCATCGCCGCTGTCTGTGCAGTGACTCTGGGAGGTCGTAGAGTTTGAGTCCTGATGGTGGGGGATTTTTGATACATAGCTGTGTCGAATTCCGCTGTTGTACGTTGGAGAATTCTAGCGGCCGGCTGCTCTGATCGCTTCTTTTCCGAGGTTTCTGTGATGAAAACCAGTCGAATGCAGGACCCTAATAAGCCGCACGGCCAACCGGACCATGAGCCGCACGCGATTTTTCGTTCCTTTCCCTATCCCCCAAACCTTACCTGCACGCAGTTGAAATTACTTGCACTACACTACCACACCTGTACAGGGCTTAGGTCTTGTCCCGGCTGGAGTGGGGCCCCGCAGGAGAAAGATAGATGGGAAGATCGTAGCGGAACATCCACTACACTTACGGGACGAATGACCTTAGCAGACTCGCCTGAGATAATCAAGAGATCTGCCGGGAGCAACAATTATTGTCTCATGTAATGATAATTATCGTTTCATAGTTGTCTGTACGACACAGTACCCTATCAATTATGTAGATTATATTTACATGGTGTTGTGACGTATGAAATGGTTTGCTTTCGCTTTCCAAATATGGTGGAGATTGTAAATGATTTTTCAGTTTTGAGACGTTTGACTGAAATTAACGACTTTTGCATTTTGATAAGATCTAGTAGAAAACAGATCCCCAAAGGCTTCCAGACTGAGGTTATGTGCGCTAACGATTCATTAAAAGTAATTTTTCAACACATGTTCTGTTCATTTTGTGTTTTCCTAAAGACAGATTACGCCTTCTGTAGAAGATTCTCTCGTTTCTTGAGTTGCTCTCGGCTATCTGATTGGGAATCTGTGAAGATTCTTTGACAGCCGACAGCCGTCAGCTGGCAGCCTGCCGCCGCTGCCGCCTCGTCGAGTGCTCCCGCGCGGAGGAAGTGACGTCACTGGCGAGTGGACGTGGGCGGCGTCGGCGCGGCGCGGCGCGGCGCGGCGGGAGGTCGGCGCAGAGGGCGGAGGTCAACGAGCCGCGGGCGGTGCCTCCCCGCCCACCCGTCAGCCTCCCGTCGCCCGCTCGTCTCCATCTCGTCACCCTCCCGTCACGCCCCCCCGCTCGTCGCGCTCCAGGAGGGCGGAGCTCCTGTGTACGCCCGCGGAGCACGTTCCACAACTAATTATAAAAAGCCAATTAACTAGTTTTAGAATTTATTTTTTTCTATATAAAGAGGCGGACCATAGAATTGTAAATAGGCGTTCGAGCAGCAAACAATACGGCAATACGTTTCGTTTCTGTGATAAAGTTCGGAAAAGCTTCGTCGGTTTTCTTTAAAGTTTCACTCGTATCTTGTCGGTAGTGCTTTCTTGGTGTTAGTATTCTATAGCGAGGGTTTCCCCAGTGTGGATGTGCGGTGATGAATGAATCTGATTATGTTTCAAAGATTAAGTTTATTTTAAAACCTTCTCTTAGGTGGTGCGTCGCAGAAACAATTGGTAATTGCTGGTCTACGCAAATCTGGTCGACTTGCACAGGAGTGGCGTTGGGTTTGCAGGGTACGGCCGATCGAGGATGGCGACTCTTGAAATGGCTTGTGTGAATGAAGGAGGTGATGCTAAGATGCATTGTTCTCCACTGCACCTATTGCACCTCGTGTTAAAGCAGCTCTACACATTCGGCATTCGCCGAGCAGCGAGCTACTGCTCGCTCAATCCCGAACAGCTGAACTGTTCGGCGAATTTTGCGCTCCTTTTGATGACACGCGGTGGGTAGGGCGAATACCGAATGTTCGGCTCTCGGCGAATCGCAAGCAACCCGTCCACACAACTTGGAATTCGGCGAGCGGTTGCTCGGGATTCGCCGAATGCCACATGTGTGGAGCCGCCTTTACACTGTTTGCTCCCCCACCACCTTTCAGGAAAATTAACCAGATCAGTCTTGCGCCTTTTGTTTATTGTACGATTTCCTGAGATTTGCGATGTTTGACAAGGAGTTGATTAGGTCGGGCGTTCCGCAGATGGCAAGCGAGTCGGCTATGCTCTGTGACTAGGCAAGGCCCCTTGGATCGCCGAGCCACCGCCGCCAGCCGGCCAGGCGGCGTCAGGCGGCCTTGGAACGCGAGCGAATCGCGAGCTGACGTCAGCGCCGCCCGCGGGGGCGACGCGCGTGGCGACCCCAACGCCCCGCCCCACCCCCACCCCCGCCACAGCCCTGGGGGCGGCGCGGCGACGCTCCGTTCATAATCACAAATCTCTTTTAGAGCCCGTAATGATACGTTCCTCGCGACACACGACGCTTGCGAGCATTGAATAAACCTCGTCCCCGATGCTGATATAAACCGGGTGACGTGCCCACGGCCCAATGCATAGCTTGGCTTCGTTTTATCGCCGCCTTTGCTCTCATTTGCTGGGTAATATTAGTTGGTCTTGTACACGAATTTCTTTATTGCCTCTGACCGGTCGTTATTTTTACAGATGTTAATAATTCTGACGTGCGATTGATGGCCTTTCATTCCCGCGTTTAGAGTTAAGCTGGATTATTTTAAAATGTGACGTGACGTGCATGCGGTAGTGACGCCCGTAGATTGCAGCATATGGATTGCGTTCCGCACTGCACTGTCGCGAGTGGCAGGATCGTCCTAGCGTGCTGAAGTGGAAATCTTCGCGTTCCTCGACTTAGAGCAAAGTTAGAGAAACGTCTGCGGCAGTACCGTTCCGCCCCCGTTCTGTCGTCCTGTCAGAGCTTATCTGCAAGCTGTAAATCCACAGCAGCCACCCTGTTTGACTTGCAGGTATGCACTTCGACTCTTGAAGTTGGAAATCGATGTCTGTGCGTGAAGTGCGAGTAGGTGTCATCGAGAAATTATCTTATAATGAAGTGAAATTATTCATACTTTAGATTGATTGAAACTATTTACTAGGCTGTCCGGGTGAAACGGGATACAATTGTCAGTTTTTCACAATATTTTCGTTCATGAGATTTGTTCTTTGCGCCCAGCTACAAGACAACGGAAGACCTTCGTATTCATTTTCTTAATAAATATCTGCGAAAGAAAATAAACGTGTTCATTTAAGGTTTTTAAACTTCCTATTTTCGTTGCTCTGCAAACACTTTATCTAATGTATTATGTTCAATATACCTTAGTGCCTGTAATTAAAGGGAGAGCACTTGATGCAGTTCTTGAGTAATTTATTAAAAGTCTCTAGAGGATGCGTTATTTGCATATTGCCCTCTCGGATTTCCTTTGGAGGGTTCTTTTGTCCTTTTACAAGATGAATTAATTTCCGTTAAGCGAACACGTTTTTACTTCGAGGGTCCGAGGGTGCCTCTACTCTGTTCAAACTACCGAGCCGCCAATGCGAAGTACCCCTCCCCGACCATGAATTATGTCGAGCGTGAAGTTACCATTGAAGTAAACGACTTCTCTGGAGACACCGTCGTCGGAATATATGCTTCCTTCGCGCTGTCCCAAAATCTGCAGAGATGAGTTATACTAACAACTTTCTGCTCTATTCGCCTGCCCGCTCCCTGGTTTATATCATAGATAGAGCTTAACTCTTGCAAGGGAGACTGTTTTATGTAGAGACGAGGGTAAGTACTTGGCTGCCATGATGTGCCATGCAGAATATTCACGATTTTTTGTGTCTCGTCAGTCATTGTATTGGAGTTTGCTTTCGATAACTCTGTTGGTCACTTGCCTTTTGACACTGATTTTTTTGTCAGTTGTCATTTTTAAGCCAATGATGTGTTGACGTTGCAACACGTGTTACTATTTTTACGTTGCATATTATTGATGATTATGTTTTCGTGAGGCAACTTCTAACGAGTAAATGAGCCTATAAAAGTAAATTACCTTTTTGTTATTTGTTGATATGATGTAACTAAAGGATTCATTGATTGATTGACAAATGGCATGATGGATCATAAATAATTATAATTAAATGCACACAAGTCAGTTTGCGGGTTTCCTTCTCTTAGCTCCCTGTGTGTGTGATAAGCACTGTCTGGTAGTGCGTGCAAAGGTATAACTCCGGTGACGTAATGGGTGATTTGAATTTAGCTTAGAGGCTTCTTTTGGGCTCAGGATGTTTTACATGCAGTAAATATATAACATGCGACAGCCGGCTTTACTATGCCTCCGAAGGAAGACATACGAAGGATTTTTCCCCTTAAAAACCAACAGTTTCGATCAGGTTTTAACCCGCAATGTTGGGTACAACAGCCCGATATGCTAACCGTTAAACAACCGAATCTGAAAGCCGCTCATTCGTTAAAGGTACTGTTCCGGCATTCGCTCTGTATAGATTGGAGAAACCACAGAAAACTACCGAAAACTACCGGCCGTTGAATTCGCCCTAGCTGTCTAGCTAGGGTCTAAAATCCACTATTCCGGTACTCTAACCCTAGGATCTCTGGGTCAAAGACGTTGCAATGATAACAACTGTTGCCGTGAGCTATCTGAGCCTCTATTAATAATATTGAAACAATTATATTTCGTGCATGTATGTGTTAAAGAGACGCTGTTACATTACAGCGCATTGACTCTGAAAATTTGATTTGAATAACTCGATAATGAAAGCGCACTCCGTGCCGCGAGTATGAATGCTGTCGTGTGTATCACTCATGAGCATATTGAAGTCTCTTTACTGGCCTACTCCTAACTGTGCGTTTCGTATGCACAAATTAATTTTTAATTTTTGTTTAATGAAAATCGCATATTGTTTTAATCAACGTGTTTACAAAAGAGGCTGTTGTTTATCCAGTTAAAAGAATACACAAACCTTTTGAAATGTGTAATGGCGCATTGTTTTGTTTTGGTGGAATGAGAGATTGAAAATCCATTTAGATTGTAATGAATTGTTAATGAATGTTCTTTTATCAAATATTATCTTGTAGCAAATCGATTAAATGCACTTGATGACCAGAAGATTGAATTCCTCTCTGGCTCTTTCAAATGATTTTGCTGTGTACGGTTTTTTGATCAATTACGCACTTAAGCAGTGAAATGGCCATTTTCATATTCGCAAACCAACATTGTGGTTATTGTGTGTTTTAAAGATCACAATTATTTTGTAGTACCAGGGCATTTGAACATGATACCAAGTTTGGTGGGGGTTTCAAGTGTCGAATTAAAGTTATTTGCATTATGTTAGGTTGTTTCACTATTTTTATTAAGTGTTAGTAGGACAACGTTTGTTAACATTTTATTGTGTATTCCATTCCTTCCTGATCACAGACTTTAACTTGGGGATTCATGTATAGTACCACCAAAAATATATAATTTTTTTTTCAAAATCGCAGACGTCGAGTGAGGTGAGATCGATAAGGGTTTATTCAGTTTGTAAAAAAATCGTACGTATATTCTAAGCCCTAATGTTGTTTACTGACGATGGACACGCGTTTTGAAGAAAGAAAGAAAGAAAGAAAGAAAGAAAGAAAGAAAGAAAGAAAGAAAGAAAGAAAGAAAAGAAGAAAGAGAGAAAAGCCGAGAGAAAAAGAAAAAAGAAAAAAAAGACTAAAAAGAGAAAAAAAGAAAAACCTTTCAATATCAGGACCTCAAAACGTATTTCTGTTGAAATCTCGAAATCGATTTTCTGCAGCAGTACATAACTTTCCCTATTCTAAGTATATTAGTCTGTACGTACGTATACGAGAAAGTAAAAATCGTGAGTTCTGGACACGTTCGTTTCCAGAGGCAACGGACCACGTGAGAACAGCGTCACCCGACGCTTACAATGTCGGTCCTTGCCTCTTACAGCAACGCGAGTTATTGCTTCAATACGCGTCGCAGCGCAGTGGCTGTAGGGGGCAGCGCGACCCGGGCGCCGTGTGGGTCTGATGGATAGGCGGCTGCTGCCTCGGCGACCTTCGCGCCCATCCAACACCGGGACCCACCCGCGGCCATTACTCCCTGATGGCGCGCGCTTTCTTACCGGCGCGGCA
>BOPP01000310.1:63729-118770 GCA_017312745.1 Gryllus bimaculatus
GCCCCCACCGCCGCCGCCGCCAGGTCCGCCAGCTTCCGAAGAGCGAAGGGGTGCGTGAGGGGAGTGCCCGGGAGACGTCGCTGTATAAATACGTTGTGCTGCGGAGTAGGGATGCGAAAGAAACAATTGCGAAAAGTCAAGCAAAGGCGAACCAAGTGCAAATGCTATCGAACGTCGTCAAGAAAAAGCAAGAAGCCAGAGACTATTCTATCGAACGTGACTGTGCTATCGGAAACAAAAAAGAAGTTGCTGTGTAATCAAAATTAATTGTGGCCCTAGAAATCCGTGAGCACCCACGTATGAGACAATCATAAGTTCACCCGCCAAAAAGTTGAAAGCCTTACAGAACGTGTGACAACTTCACCGAAGAGCTCCGCAACGGAGCAGGCCGTAAAAAGCCTTTGACACTCATGCCCGGTCGTCGGTCGTAGGGACGCGACATCAACAAAACATCGATGTTTTGAAAATCTATCCATACCGTCCATACCGGTTTGGACGTTTCCACAATCCGTTCATATCCATTTGGACGTTTATATAAAAAACAAATCCACAAGTTTTGGATGTCAATACCAAATCTCTGAATAATTCATCCAAGTCGATCTTTCAATTCATTCCGAAGTTGAGCAAGAATTCGCGCGGGAGTGTCAAACCGACTGTATGCTTTCATTCCTGCTGTATGTTTACGATAGTTTGTGTGAAACAAATTCCTTAACCTTAATCTGATGCTTCTTGCTCGAGGTTTGGCCTATTCCATCTTCTGTTGCCTAAAATATTTCTCATATTGCATCAGAGCCTTGGGAACTGTCCGCGTTCCAGAGTTCTACCCGTTATTCTATTACGATTTGCATAAAAATTCGGTCCACATATCTCGCTCGGCTAGACGCGTCCTTGGCGTCCGCCCAAACACCTGTACGTACCACACTGATCGCGTCACCCTCGTGGATCTCGGGGCAGGCGGGACGGAGACCGGTGCTTATCTACCAAGCACTTTTTTTTAACATGTTTATTTTTCATTCCGAGTACATAGTTCAGTTTACATCACTTGAGTATTGTATGGCTTACAACTATTCGTATTTCCTAATCTAAAAACTAGCTCTAACAAAAGGAAGGGGTAGGAAGCTACAATATGCGTCTTCACAATTGTCGGAGAATATTTTTAGGATGGCGTTGAATGGGTATCGATATTTTATTCGTGTTGGAGTATTGTTTGTTGAGGCGAGGTTCTGGTATAGAGTTTATATTTGAATAAAAGTTAATGGAGAGATGGGCTATGTGTTTAATGATGGATTTTTATATACCAAGCACTGATGGCATCTGTGCACATTGTGCCCAATCGTGTAACTGGGCGACTGTGATGTTATCTATCTGGTTTCGAAGTTCGTATTTTCCGCACACAAATGGATGCAAATAATATGATGCGTGTTTCCTAACGATTGATGATGGTTAAGTCTGCGGTTTCGAGCATTTATGTGGCAAGATGGTTCATTTTTCAACTTTTCGGTTTGGAGTTCCTTGGCGCGGCGTTCGTTCCAAAATCAATACTCTTGCAGGTGGTCAATTCACGATTTTCGTAGACTTTTGTCTGCTACTTTTCAGGTAACTCATTTTTGTACCTTCGTTCTCCCCCCCCCCCTAGTTCGTCACCACCCCAGAACGGCTTGCAATTGATTTCGCGGAGGAACGGAACATTGAACGTGATTTACGACCGAGGACCAATATATCCACTGTTCCCCACATCTAATTACTCCCTGTCTTCCGTCCTTCCCATAATAAAAGACCTCACCGCGCATTTCCCGTGCCTTGCTTTATCTAGCTGCGGAAACGTGAGAACGCTAGTCACGTTCTGCAACGAAAGCTGAACCTAATTGAAATCGAGTCGGGTGGTGGGACAGAAAGTCTTTGTTTGTGACTGGCGCCTCCCTAATGCCCCAGTAAGCCGGCGCTTGTAAGATTACGGTGGGGCGCGGGGAAAAGCGAGTCGTGTGTGGGTCGCGCGGGGGAAGCCGACTCGGCGCTCGGGAGCTGTAGGGTTTCAAGGGGGATCTCTGATCGCTCGCTGCCACAGTGTCCGAGGTGAATATTCCTCTTGCGAATAAGCGCCAACCCCTACTTCTAGCCAGTGTTTTCGTTCCCCTTGTAAAGATGATTGACGGTTTTATTTACGCATTTTTAAAGGTGGCGAATGAAATTGAAAAAAATAATTTGATTAAGAAATTGTGAAGAAAGAAAATATAATAACAGAAGAAATTCACCTAATTTTCGAGATTTTTCTCCAATTTTCATGCTTTATCGATTAAATTTAGGTGCATTATTAATTGTTGATTGGCGAAGTTTCTTGCTCAATTTCCATACTAATTTAGAAATGGTATGAAATCAAATGATTCTAGTTAGCACTTCATTTATTAATTAAAAACTTGTACATGGAACTTCTGCACGAAAGAGACGGAACATAGAATAATGAAGGATTTTTAACAGTATTGGAACCTTTTGAAAAGTCGCTGACAAGCCTGACATTATTTTCTCATGCGTGACATCCCGTCCAAAGCCAATGTTAATCGCGCACACATACACTGTGAGAGGTCCTAATCCTGTTCTGGGCTTCCCTCTACCCTAGCTCGTAAAGATTCCCGACCCATCTCAGTTTCCGGAAGGCCGGGAACAAAAAGTGATTTACAGTATGTGAATTCAAGGGACTGCCTCCAATGTTTGTGATTTACTCCAATGTTACCAGTGCACTTCCTGGCAAAGACATACAGAATGTCATTTCAGACGTGAATAATCAGCGCTACATTGTGCCTCGTAATATGATCTCCACTGCCGCTTCGTCCTTACAGACACTGTTATATGTGTTATGCTTAATTGTCGTATGTCGTCGTAGTCGGTATCTCAAAGGATGACGCTTCCATAGAATTCATTTTTCCTGCGACTCAACAACACGAAGCGCTGTTGATTCTCTTGGGAGATAATTTTTGTTCTCTGAAAGATGTGCAGTTCCCAAACTTCGGTTGCAGTAGACATTGACATAACTTTAGTTCCCTCCGATTCGATAGAGAACGAGCGTCACTCGCGCACAAATTTCATTTCACAAATTTACATGTTCGTCATTTGCATCCAAACAACGTAGATTTTCTTTCCTGTGTTAGTTGGCAGTAAGCTTACCAATTTGAATTAATGTAAACCCGAACTTCTAGACTTTTTGGAGCAATAGAATTCGTCGACGAAGTCTTGCGCCAGATACGCAATATACTTTTAAAAATGTTAGTTTCACTTTGTTGCCACGTGTGTGTTTCACCAGGAGTCACTTACAATGTAATTTTTTCTCCATCTTGTTTCTGGCAATGTAAAACTTTTATTTTTATTTTTTTGCAATGTAACCTCTACAGGTTCTGCGTACATTGCTTTCCCATTGTCCTGGATACTTGAAAGAAATTCATGTGAATTATGTTCTGATAAAAAACAAAAACAAATGGATATTTATACGTAGGTATTGTGTTATAAATATAAAATAAATTGTAATATGCTCTCAGTGGAAGAGTGTTTAGCAATATCCGCTGTCAGTTTTTTTTACTACCGTAAATATAAGTAGATGATTTAGTGTGAGATACAGTAGACTTTGTTTGTACTGGCACAGGAGCTTCTGTCGGCGGCGTCCCGACCTTGCGGTCGTGGGTTAAAGGGGTTCGTGTGGTTAGCACTACGCTATTCTGGTCTTCTCAACCTGAGAAGTGACCTTTTTCATCGTCTCTCAGCAACAGGTTCTGGGGCATTGCAAGGAAAGCGCACGCTAGAATCTGCCCCGACCGGGAATCGAACCCGGGATCGCCTCATGGTTAGCGAGCACGCTGATCAGTGAACTACCCGTGGGGCTATAGTAGACATTATCCACCAGAAATAGTACATGAGTTACCATCGGGACTTGAACTTCTCTACCCAGAACGGACGGAGTGATATGGCTCAGGGCGTAGCGCGCTGACTTCGCATTGGGAAGGCCCGGGTTCAAACAACGTATCGGTCATCGTGGTATCAGGGTATTCATGTTTTTTCTCGGTTATCCAGGCGAATGCCGGGATGATTTTACGGAAAGGCTACGACCTCGAAACCGGCGTCGCCAGCCGAATTCGTTAACTCGGGAAGTCACGACGGTTAAGCGAAATCGAGACATCGGGTGACCCACTAGAAAAAACCTCGCAATATATCGGTTCCGAGGACAATCGCCCTTTACGAGACGTACAACAGCCGAATTCAAATCCCGAGACCGCAGACCCGGTGCCGGCGCCGGTGCGGCGTGTGGCGCCCTCTCGCTTGCGGGCTCGAGGGGCCGGTGCGCTTCCCCGCGTGCGCGAGGCGCGACTGCGTCCACGCCGAGTGCCTGCCGCGAGGGGAGGAGCCTCGTTATTTCGCGGCGCGGACGGCGACGAGCAGATGCGTTCGTTTCGCGCCTCCGCGCCGGCGAGCGCTGCTTTCAATATTTATAACGAGGCGCGAGGTTCGCATGGGTGCAGGGGAGCGGCCGCGTGGGTGAGGCGTTGCGGTGTGTACGCAGCCAGCACTTGCTCGGTCCGTCACTGCCACTCTACTCCCCACACTTGCGTCTTTTTTTTATTTCCCTCCACTTCTTTCTCCGCCGTCTGTCTCATATTCCTCAGGCTGTCGCTCCGCTCACAATCAGCCTCTTTTGCCAGAATTCTTCTTCATTATTCTGCCCTTCATTTATCCTCGCCCATCTTCTCTCTTGTTTGTTCTGTTGAGGATCAAAGGGATTCTTTTCATTCATGGGCGTCTGTGTGCCCACATGTGTGTCAATCCATACGGGATTTTATTTTCTTTCTTTCATTCATTCTATCCCTCTTTCTTTATCCATTCTCTAGATGATTTTTGAATTCCCCTACTCTTTTTTTATTTTTCGTTCTCCATGGATAAAAACATTCCGTCTCTTTATTTTGACTTTGTCAATGCTTTCCTGACGTCTTTTGTCACTGAAACATCACGCCCTCTCACTTCTATTGCTCTCCCACATAATCTTTCTAAAGTATCCCACCAATTTACAGCTCATAGACTGTAGCGTGTCCCCAACGTCATGGTTTATCGTTGATTTCTCAATACCTATTTAGGATAAATATTTCTACTTCTAAGCACTAATGCCTCAAAATCAATTAATACTCTGTTCCCAATATTAAATTCTGCATAACGTTTAAAGAATTATTGCTCCGTGTGCCAGTTGATGTAATTCTATAGATACAATACAATTAAATTCATCTCTAGGAGTGTTTGTGAGATAGTCCTCGCATATTTAACCTTCCAAACAGCTGGTGATAGTCCTCCGAAATACTCTTCCCCGCGCAAACGCGCGACGGCCGCAGCTTTTGCCTTCCGCGCCGCCGCCAACGCGTACCTTTAAGAAATGGAAATAAGAATTATGTAACTTGGGCGTTCCTTGCGCACGCGCGGTAGCCGACGGTCTCACACATATTTTCTCTTTCCTTTTCTGTCCGGACCCGTACCTCTGCCTCTTCTTCCTTTACGTGTACTCGTCTTCCCCGCTTATCCCCGTTTCTTCGGTGCGTCTTCCACCCTACTAATGTCGCTTTTTTTTATTCTTCTCGGACTTGATGAAGTTCAACTTTTCAGCCCTTTCGTTGTCGTTTTTATGTGGCCACTTGTCTCCGATACCTACGCTTTTGTACTTCTTCGAATGCCGCGTCTCTGTTCTTTCCGTCCTTCCTGTTTGTCGTGTTTCGCCACCTTCCAACCTCTCCGCGCCTCTAATGGCGTCCGCCCTTCCGAAATTCAGTTTCCTGTGTTTGCCCCGGGAGGCGCAGCGGTCGGCCGTCCATCCGGTCATCGGCCGTCGGCGGGCGGGCGAGTGGGTGGCGGCGGTGGGCGTGGCGCGGCGTGCGCGCGGGACGGGTTGGGCTGCGTCCGAAGAAACGCCTGTTTTTCTTTCTCCTTTTCTTTCAAAACGGTCGGATCGCCATCGTTTCCTTTTAAGGAATTGCATCTGTCAGCCAATAACAATGACCTCGGAAAGGGAGTAAAAAGGAGCGGCGGCCGCCCGCCGCCGGAGGGGGCGGGGCGGAGGCGTTTGCCTTGAGGAGGGCTGGCTGCGTCTGACTAGGTCTGGAGAGCGTTTGCGTGAGAGACAGACTACTCCTGCTGCCACTGCCCGGGCTGTAGCCCGCGGGCGTATTATGTGGTCCTCGCCGCGTTCCTGTTGCTCCTGTAGAGAGACGTGAGCTTCAGGTGGCTGGGCTTGAGGAGGAAAAGCATCAGAACTGCACGGAGCGAGTTTGGTGAGATCTAATCCCTCGACGGATTTCGAAACGATCAGTTTGTCATGAAACTCACTACCTCATAAAAGATATTGTGCCAGAATTAAACTTCACAGTGGTTAGACGGAAGATCAGTCACTATGGTCATGCCAATAAGAAACAAAGTATTATTATAGATTTTATGCGCTTCTCCCTCACGCGGGGGGGGACTTTACCTGCCATAGGGGTGGTTGTGGCGAGGCCTACTCGTACGGTTCCCATGAGCAAGATCTTGATATACTTTCAGGACCTCCAACACTTCATATGAGACACATCACTGACGGTTTTTCTTACAATGTGGCGGGTGCTCAGAATAACTGTTTTTTGTAGAGTTGTCAGTATATGATGCATATTTTCCTTTATTCAGAAGTATTGTGCGTGTGCCCGTCTGCCGTTTGACAGTGATAAATGAAACCAAATATCGCTTTAAACACTATTCGTACGTACGCTAAGTTCATGTGCGTATTAAAATTAATAACGAAGAAGATGCAGGTTATACATGAAGTTGCAAATTATATAACGTTGCAAGACGAGCTAGTAGCTTATAATGATCTTGTGTGTGTCAGCTTACCCCATCTCCGCTGCAATTAGGGAGCGTTTAGTTACCTCTCCTAGCCGTTTCATAAACTCGTGCTGCCGAGCCTCAAGGAGTGGCAAGTGGGTGTGCCGCAAGGCTGCGGGTGGAGAGGCGGGGAAATTCGCGGCGGTGGCGGTGGCTGTGAATGATTGATGCGTCGCCGAGCGCGCGCCCGCGCCCCGGCCGCGTGGCGCGCGCACGCGGAGGGCGGGGGCGGGGGCGTCGGCGTGGGCGGGGTGTCGAGAAACTCCCGAGGGCGGGCGCGGGCGCGCCGGGAGACAAATTGGCGCGGCCCCGTCTCCGCACCCGCCGTTTCCTGCGCCGCCTGGCCGCGCTAATTGCTCGCTGCGGCGATTCGTTTCTGGTCGCCTCTCGGCTCCTTGTGCGCTTGGCTTAGCTGCATGTGCCGCCCGGTTCTTGCTCTTGGAATCCCGCTGGTGGGTTCTGGCGTTTCCGAGTAGTGGTGTGGAGCTGGATAGATGCGTTTGTGGATTACAGTGTGCACATAGACGGTTGGCGTATCTCGTTAGTGCAAAAGAAGAAAAGAAGAAGAAGCCCGGCTCAGGTGGCTCAGGGCTTCAGTTGATGTAGCTGCAGTGCTTCTGACCGGGAGGTCCTAAAGCTGGAGACCCAGCGGTGGTAGGATTTTCGACATTGGCTACATAGTTTGGTCTATGTCAGCTGCGGTCTGAAGAATAATTCTAGCAACCGATTGCTGTGTTGGTAGATAGTTTTCTATGTTTTTTCTGATCAACACCAGGCGAATGCCGGAGCTTGTATTTAACACGGGCCCACAGACCACGCTCAATCTTTCCTTTCTCTTTCGTACCCTATACCTCTCTCTCTCTCTCTCTCTCTCTCTCTCTCTCTCTCTCTCTCTCTCTCTCTCTCTCACACACACACACACACACACACACACACACACATTCACTTGGAATCACGACACTGCCACACATGCCCGGAGACTAGTTGGGAGCTTCCAGTTCGACTCGGCTACAGCGGTGCCCCGCTGGTGGGAGATACTTGGTTGGGGAAAACCCCGCTAGTCGACGGTAGGTCGGCGCTCAATCTCGCCAACCAGCGGTGGAAGATCACCGCCTCTTCCCGCGTTAAAAAGCAAAAAAAAAAATATGCACCCGACATTGACAATCAAGAACAAAAGGGAGGAGGAGGAGGAAGAGGAGAAGATGATGACGATGATGATGATGACGATGATGATGATGACGATGATGATGATGACGATGAAGAAGATGATGACGATGAAGAAGATGATGACGATGAAGAAGATTAAGAAGATGATGACGATGAAGAAGATAAAGAAGAAGCAAAAGCAACCGCGTGGTTCCCCAAAGGTGCCAGGGAGAGCGCTGGAGAGGCGGTGGGGTCGCGGCCACCTGTAGGCCGGCGGCTGGGCGTGTCTGCGGCGCGCCGCCTGGGCGGGCGAGCGGGGCGAGTGGGCGAATGGCGCAGTCCGCAGCGGCTACCGCGGTACGCGCCACCGGCGATATTTCTTCGCCGCTGCTTCCTCCGTGCGGCCCACATTCTTCCGATCCCAAGGCCGCGCCAGCTGCTTGCGACCGGCCGCCCGCCCGGCCGGCCGCCCGCCCGGCTGGCTTCGTCGCCATGAATAATGCGGTTCATTTGAAACGTGGATTCCTCGCGATTCTGGGAGACGAAAATTCAGGCATTTCAAAACTTCCTTCCATGTTCGAGTAATTCGAAAAATATCTTTGAAATGTTCGTGGTAAATTTTTGCCAACATATTTTCTGAAGATATTTAATATCATTGCGGTTATTTTGAAGTTGGTACCTGATGGGATCTATTAGAAGGAAGCGGAAATATTACAGAGGAAGAGAAAAATTATCAAAACTTGTTCACTCATTTCTTAACAGTTTTGACTCTGGCAGTTGCGTCAGCGAGAGCAAGAGCACTGGCAAGAGCTCTACCGATATCACGATCATTTCTTTTATTAATCCTGATCCTGAGAACCGAAGAACGTCAATGGCTTTGAAAGAAGAAGAATGTAAACATACTAAATGAAGGCGCTGCAGGTTGCCGCTGTATGAATGTAGATGTAGGCTGCAGACGCCCTTGAATGGAGGTTCTTTGCGTTGCCCGCTCTGTAATTCACAATCGTTTACACACATATCATTAGCGGTGGGCAAATTTCACACCAGGAATCTGTGCACTCGACTAACGTCACTGATTAGGGAGCCGACTACACTGTTTGCCTTCACTAAAACATCGACATCGTAGCTCTTCGACTGGCAACCTCGGAACACACACAAACACACAAATTTGCAATACATTCGCTGTTCGCAAAAGGAAGCACACAATAAAACTAGTGTAACAAATGACAAACGCAGCCAAAACTAATTTCTGGGGGATTACAATCCGTTTTATTCATTAGGCTCCACGATGCTTTCTGCACAGCAATAGCATGCGTTGGTGTCTACTGCGCATGCGCAGTGTCATGCGCGTGCTTTAAACTGTAGTCGATATCTTGCGGGAACCTTTTTTAACTGGCTTTGTCTGCGCTGATTCTAGGCAGCCCACTGTGTTATTGGCGAGTTACTATAGAGGTGGGGGTGGCGGCGGCGGCTCCAGGCGCCGCGTGCAAGAACGTCAGACGTTTCGCCTGGCCGACTCCGGAGGCTGCCTCGGGGTAATTAGCAAAAATTGGCTGCTGCGCTAAATTAGCCCGCTGCTGCAGTCGTGAAGGCTCACAGGCGTTTCGAAGCCCAAAATAGCTCTGGGGAAGCGAGAAGAAATATTTTATGGTCACGCGGACTGTCCGGGCTGGCCTCTGTTTGAAAGAAAAATGCGAACAGCGGTTTGCTTCTACAGAAAGTAGCAGCGTCATGTTTCTCATTATTTTTTTAGAACTTTCATTTCGTCGCTTGTGTATTTTGTGAGGCTCACATCATGGCGCATGGAAAAATGATTGCGAATCCCGCATTGATATAATAACCGTGGGGAATATTTTTGGAAATGCTTCACTATTTCTGTTACCAAAAGACACGAAGTGTTATCAGTGCGAGATCATTTTGGACAGAAACCTTTTACCAAATAATTTTCATTTTATCACTCAGTATTTTCTTTTCTATTATAACCAACTTTTACATTTCAAGATTTTCAATCTGTTAATACACATAGATGAATTTTTGCTTCAGTACGGAAAGAATGAAGCTGTGCAAAAATTGGGCGCCATAGGCAGAGCGCCCGGACCCTAATGTGAGGAGACCACTGTAGGTAGTTCTTGGAAATGTGAACGTGTTGGCAATAGTTAATAAGCTGGTTGTGGTTGTGTTCATTAGCATAGTGGAAAGCAATGAAGGCTGCGCGTGATAAATGGCAAACCTCGTCTGTGGCACTTCCTAGAAGTGATAGTCTGCCTCAAAAACCTTGTAACGTTGACTGGTAATGTTGAGGACTGAAACACCGACTGTTTTGTGCATCTCTTCAATACTTTTAATAGCCACCGAATTACTGACAAGCAGCAAATAATCATAAGATGTGTTTGTATGGTGTTGGTGTGCTAATTAATAATTACAAAGTTCTACGTTTTGTCCAACACTCAATTATATGTTTGCATAATTGTAATATGTAATTGTATAAGTAAAACGAATATTATAAAAAAATTGAACTTAAGGATCTGTAAATTGTTCAGAGTAAAGTAAAATAAACTCTTCTTTAGTTGATAATGCACAATTTTTTGTTATGTTTGTAGAAATGCTAAGATAGTTAGTACTCATATTAAATTGCGTGAATTAAAAAATGATCCAAAATAAAACTCTCAAAAGTTTTTGGATCCGTTCGGTGGATTATGGGTGTACTATTCTGTATCAATTACGATTAATAAAAATATATTACTGAACTGGACTTCTAGGTGCAATGTAGTTTTTTTAGAAAATGAATAAATTATCCGACGTTTAGTAAATGCTCATAAACACCACAGCAATAAAATAACGTGAGGATAATTAAAAATGTATCTCCTGTATGTAGTATTGGATAAACGTTCTCGTGGTTTCAAGGTATGGAATGCTACTTTTTAATGGGATAGCCTTCTCCCCTTTATATAAGTACCTTGCGTTGCGTATTCGTAAAGATTATTTTATGCAAAACGAAAAGTAGACATAATCTCACTCGTGTGAACACACATTTTATCGTCGTGCAGGTCGTGCGAAAGCAATGGGATGTAGATTTTTTTAGAGCGCCGCCTCCCCTGTTCCAATTTCTATTTGAAAATGTATTCGCGCTACCTTGCAGCATCCGGCCGGCTCGCTGTCGGCGCTAACAAACGACGCGGCCCACGCGCTGTCTTTCCATGTAGTGGGCCGGCAGCAGCGGCGGCGCCGCGCCGCCCCGTGCAACTTCTCGCCTCGCTGAATCGCGCAGGTCGTTCAGTATTGTGTTCTGCCCCGCGAACTGGTTTCGCCATAACACTTTTCACTGGACCCGGACGAGGGCATCGAAGTCGTTCGGGCGCTGTAAAGGACGCCGGAATAAATACGCAGTTTTCACGACTTCGAAACAACACTCGAAAAGTTCGCTGGATGGTCGCTGTAGTGTTGTTTCCGCCAGGATGAGATTTTTTGGGGGGAACCGTTTTGGTACCTGTGCTTGCTGTAGTGTATATGTCATTGAGTGGGCTGTACACTAATATCGCGATGTTCAAGTTACAAGTGAAGAGCAGACACAAGTTCTGAATTCCTGTAGTCATCTTTTCGTATTACTGTATAAGAGTATACAGTTATATGAATACAGTAATACATAATACGAATACAGTTATACTGTATTCGTATAAAGGTCTTTCTGGATTTGTGGCATCCCAAAATCGTGTTCCTATTATCTTGTTTTAAAAAAAACTGTTTCTCTTTCGAACCTGATCTTATGATTGATACCTGATCTTACTAATTAACCTGATATGAACCTAATCTTACTAATTATTATTTTAATCACGAGAACCATTTCGAGCATATATTTGTAATATTTAAAGTTTTAATATTCAACAAATGTATTGACTAGATTCTTGAAATCATTGATTTGCAACCAATATTTTGTGTCGAGTATTAATACGTTTTAGAACTAGCCGGCAAACAAGCTTTTGTTATTTCACCGTCTAAAAAAAGATATTTGCAGATAAAAATGTGTGTAACAACACACGGTGAAAAATGGGTTGGGAAACCTTTGGAGCACCGCAAAGAACAACGGTCACTAGCTATTCCATTTCCTTTCCTAAAGAAAGTGAACAAGTCACGGAGGGCGAAGGAAGTCTATGGCTATTTACGTCGATCATGACGTAAGAACCGAGGTGTGTTGAACTCCGTGCGAAGTGTTCGCACAGGAACTATTTAGCAGTAAAAATAACAACAATTAGATTGCGCTTGGGGTTGAACAGATGCCGACGTGAGCCATCCGCCCCGGAAAGCCGCGGCCCGATTTAGACAGTCGCGCGCGCATTGGACACACATGTCGGCGCCCTCAATATCCCCGATTTACATCGGTGAGTCGGCGCTCGCGACAGAATCGGAGGCGGCGGCGGCGGCGCGGCTGGCGGCAGCGACTGCTATTTCCGCGGCGCTGCTCCGCCACTTTCGCTTCGCGAAAAATAACCGCGCGACCAACCCGCCCGCCCGCCCGCGTGCGATGCGCGTATGCACGCGCCTGGCGTCGATCCAGCGCCCTCCCGGGCGCCGCTCGGTCGCGGCCACGTCGCGTGGCCCCGCACGCGCACCGACCGGCCCACGGCGTTCAGGGTTGTTCCCAATGAAACGTCTCCACACTAGGAAGAGAGCTGGGTCGATTTCGGCGGCTGCTGGCAGGAGGATTGTAGCGTCCGGTTGCTCGGATCCGGTGTTTTCTCCGATCATCGCTAGACGAATGCCGGAGCAGTAACCTAACAAACGGACCGTGGACTGCGCGCGATCATTCCTTCCTCTTCCTAGTTCTCTCACACACACGTACTTACATGTTCTTCACTACCAGAGATGTCGAGAGCTTAGAATGGAGATACCAGGTTGGGGAAATCTCGCAAGCTAAGTGTAGTACGGCACCGAATCTTGACGTCCAACGGGGAAATAACATTGCAAACTCCCACGATAAAAATATGTACTATACTTGCGGGACCAATGACCTTAGCAGTTGACGCGCCCGAAACCTACAATTAATCAGTCGACCAATGAGGCAACCGAGTGAAACGGAAGACAGCAGACGTTCGCTGCAAACAGAGTGAACGGGTTTGAATACGAGAGGGAGACTATCGAGAATATGCATACCAATAATATGTAAAAGTTGTGTTTGTAATGTTTTTCTGCGTAGATTGGATCGGTGTTGTGGAAACCTAAATTAATATTTATTTTACTTGGAACATATATGTTTTCAATTAATGAAATTCATTGGTGTATTTCAAATTTTTTAATTTATTTGCAATATACTCTTTCAGGTACAAATGTAACTTTTCCTGAGCATGGACCTATACTGTGAAAAGAAATGTAGAAACTCGAAATTAGAACATTTATGATTCAAAACTGACAAGGATATTGCTCTAATCTGATAAAACTCTCTTTTCTGGAATTATTTGGACTCGGAACTAAGATGCGAAAGCGCTAAATTTCATGGCCCGTAAATGACATCGGGAAAAGGGTCGTTAATTTGAAACGGAGGAGACCAGCTGTCATTTTCCGTCATCGATAATTTAACTAGCGCTTACGGAACAAAACGCGAAGGAAACTCAGTTGCAGCTGTAGACAGCTGTAGTGTCTGTCTCAGTCGCCGGAGGCCGGACGCTCATCCGAGGAAGCACGTCGGGGGCCAGAGAGTTGTTTTCGCCAAATGGCGCGTGGGGGCGCGCGCGCGGGTAGGGGCCGTGTGTGGCGCGCTGCCAGCGCACCTTCACTGCCCTTAATTGAGCGCTGGCTACGCGGCGCGGCGCGGCTTGAAGCAGTCTGCGTACGCGCCATTTGCATAGAAGGTCGCGGCGCGTGGCCCCGCCTGGCGCCATTGAAACCGAACCGTCGTATCGTTGTGATTTCCTGTCCCTTCATCTCTGCTGCCTCGTTCTTCTGCACGTCAGTCGGTAAAGGTTTCTTTGCTGTTTTTTATCGCTTCTTCTCACCACACTCTCACTTTCTCGATAGGGGTTTTATGCTCATTCCTCTCTTGCCTCTCATCGGCATCAAACATGATTCTCTGTTTGCCTCAATATTGGCTTTCCATTTAGTATTACTCACCTCACACGTGCTTACTTCAAGACCCGTTCTCTCTTCTGGAATTACCGGGAAATGTGGCTCAACTAATGTCACTGCAGTCCCTCTGATCAAGAGGTCCTAGGTTCGAGTTAGGACAATGGAAGGATTTTTGGCACTAGTTAGACTGCGGGTTCGAATTTAGCCGCTGTCTGACTAGTTACACTAGTTAGACAGCGACTGAATTCGACCCCGCTGTCTGGAGGACAATTCTAGCGGCCGGTTGCTCAGATCGGTAGTTTGTCGTGGCTTCTATTAACAGCAAGCGAACGCTCCTCTTTCTTGCCCTATTCTTACTCCTTACTTACACACACACAAACACACACTGACATGCACGGGGCCAGGTCTCGCAATCCAACTGGAGACGAGCACTCCCAAATCCAATGCACTACACTTATGGAAGTAATGACCTTAGCAGTTGACGCACCCGGAATCACTAATAATCAAACAATCATATTGTGGAGGTCTGAGTTCTGCTTCCGTACTAACTTCAATCGTCAGTCCTTGTTTGTCTCGATAACCGTGATAACTCGCTTTCGCTGTTGTCGCTTTCGACACCAAACGCGCTCTTCGCAACTTTCCGTCTTCCCCCGTCCCCGCCTGTCGTTTCCCGCTGTTGCAGCCGTCGCCAGGGCCACCGCAGCCTCTGGCTTACTCACCGCCTCTGCATTTTTGTCTCAAGGCTACCCTACTATATGGCGAGTGCGCCGTTAAGTCTGCGGCCGTGGCCGACACGCGACCATATGCAAGCGCGACCGGCCGAAATCCGGGCTCCGACCCGCCCGCCGACCCGCTGCGCCCGGCAGCGCGGGCTGCGCGCCGGAACACACCGGAGGGCGCGCGCAGAACGGCGCTGCGCGGGCGAAATGGCGCGGAAAAGCGGCGCTTCCGCGCTGAGGGAGAGCGAGCGGTGGCGGTTTTATTTGTTTCAAGGTCGCGATTGCCGGCGACCCCTGTGGCGCCGTGGCGGGGACTCGGGCGCCGGCGGCGCTGGCGCTTTCGCGGGGGGATAGCCGCGTCTCGTCGTCAGACGCGACAGACGGCGGTCGCGACGCCCCGCGAGGCGGCCTCGAAACACTTTCCATTGCCCCGCGCGCTGCTTGGCACATTTTATGGCTCCGGGGTCGTGGCTTTGCGTGTTCCGGAGTCTTCTTGCTTCACATTTCATACTGCGATTTCCGCAACTCTGCCCCTGGCGGGTATCAGCTTTTGACGGTTTCAGACAATCGGGAGATTGAACGTCACCACAGTGACATCACTATGGTGACGTTAAAGCTACCGATTCGTAGTATAACTAGTGGGCCTACGAACGGTAGGAGTAGTATCATGCAGTGCAACAAGTTTACAATGTTAAGTTGTATTGCATAGGTACATGTTTTGAAAACGAGTGATGTTAGAAGACATTTTCTAATTTGTACGAATGAAATGAAACAGCATTATAAATTATTTGTATTTTTTTTGTATAACTTTATTATGACAAAGTTAAAGTTTGGAAACAACTTTAAAGCTATCATATCCTAATTTACGAATGTAATGCAAAGTTCCGGTATTCCAGCGGTATAAATGACCTCTTTCGGTATCGGAAATCGTTCATAAAATAAAAGCTTAGTATGCCATGGCCGTCTATTCCGTCACATATTCATCAAGTGGCATTGACAGAATCTGGGGGAGGTAGCGGTAAATCGATTATCGTATTTTCACACGTATGTCAAATATCCATGACGTCATAATAAAGTTGTTTTCAAAAATTAACTTTGGTTGTCTTGTAAATTTATAATACCCTTATATAAAGCAACGTATGCAACTCGCTTATAAAGTTGCGTTATTTCATTCGGACAAATTTGAAAATGTCCCATAAAGTCACTCGTTTTCCAATCGTGTATTCGTGCAATACAAATTAACATTGCAAACTTGTTGAATTACATTATACTACTACCACTGTTCGTGGGTCCACTAGTTACAAAGTGAATTATTACGGGGATGGGTGATAGAGGAAGAATAGTGTTCGTGGGGTGGATATGAAGTTATAAATCGTGTGCCGATTGGATTGTTAAATCATTCCTCCGCATATATATAAAGAGAGTTCAGAAATGAGAGTAGATATGCATATTTTTAAGGTATTTTCATTTGATATACGAGACTCTCTTTCTTCTTCAGTCAATTTTTATTTCACTAAAAGCGCTTGCGAATTTCTTTCTGACAATGACGCAGAAGGTGAGAGGAAATATATAAAAAAAATACTGGTTTTTGAACTAATATCTCTATTCCTTCTATTTGAACACATTAGTTTTGCCGAATGTACAAGTATCAAATTGGTTTAATGTTTTTCATCCGTACAACGAGCAGATCCCTCCCGAGTAGGAAATCAAAATTAGTAGGTTCTCGGGACACCTTCGTCAGAACGAGAATGAAGGATGGGAATGAAATGAAGACCCGAAAAAGAAAAACAAAACAGAGATACTTGGTTTCCTACCACTAACGACGTTCATTTTCCTCCTCGAGTTGCATAAATTAGAAAGAACTGGACGTTCTCAATCTCGCAAGAGGCAGCGTTCCGTGCAAAAACGTAATTATAAACCCGTAAATAATTTTGACTGTTATTGTTGCGCGGCGTCGACGAGATGGGCGCTCCTGATCTTCCCTTTGCGTGCGTCGCCGCAGCCGCAGCCATTGCCATTCGCAGCCACCGTCACCACCCCACCTCGACCGCGTTTATCTTGACCTCGGCACTGCCTCCGTTTACAGCAATTCAATCGGCGTTTTAATGAGTACAGACTATTCTCGTCAGAATTAGTATCACCACTTTTACCGATGCCATAAGTCTATGTCCTTGGCTGTATGGCGTTGTCATGTCTACCACGGCAGCGCGGTCTCCGGCACATATTGCCACAGCTTGATCTCCAGATCTTATTAAGAAATGTCTGTATGTTGTACTTGGTTGTTGTTACATCGGGATTGATTTACATTAAAGTGTTCCTTTTGGCATATTTACAGTTATCGGAGAACTGCGTATTGTGTTTGTATCAAGAATTGTTCATTTTCTTGAAACTGATAGATAAGGTGTTAAACTAGATAATTAGAAAGTGTATTAGTAATCATAGAAATTGTGTGTGTTTACATTTGTAATGTAACGTTTCAACGCCCCATATTTTGTTTCATATTTACCTTTCGTTTCACTAACTGTTAATATTGATTGTGCTATTCCATATTCTGAAATAGTCCGCTTTCCCTCATTCTTCATTTTTTATACTCTTCTTTTTAGTAAAGTAATTTCAAAATTTTAATTGGCCCTGTCCTTTCCCATTTTTTCTGCAATTTTAATTATTTTGCTTCCAATCCTTTGGGTTCACAAGACTATTCTTCTCGTTTTCCCCTATGCGTCTCATTTCCTCCCGTTTTCGCTCTTTTTGTTATTTCTCCCTTCGCAATTCCGTTGGGAAGCGTTGCAGCTCCAGCTCCTGCGCCGTCGCCGCGGGCGCCGAGCGGCGAGTGGCGGGCGACGTCGTCTGGAGCCGGCGGGCGCCGCCGTTGCCACATCGCGTGGTGCGGTCCGTCGGACGCGAGTGCGCCTTCGCCAGGGAATCTCTTCCGAGGGCCGTGCGCGCGCTCAGCTCCGGAAATGGGATGTGGGGGTTAATTTGGAGCCGCGTTGAGGCTGCCCTGTGTTTCGAATGTTGCTTGAGACTATTTGGCGCGGTGATGTAATGGTTAGCGTATCGGACTGTTATCCCCAAGTTGGTGGGTTCACAGGGGTTTTAAGGGCAAAAAAATCCTTCGTACGCCTTCCTTCGGAGGGAAAGTAAAGCCGGTTGACCCACGTTAGTAGATTTACTTGCATGTAAAATATCCTAAGATCTAAATCGAAATAGCCTGTTTCTCGCCCAAGAAATACCTCCTTTCTCCGCTAGTTGGAGAAAGCGTAGCGAAATTAGCGTGGTCAGACGGAAGAGCGGGCCTGATGGCCCGAGTCTCGCCACGTAAAATAAGGCATCAATTCAATTCAATACAATAAGCTCATGAATTTGAAGGCCCACGAGTGAGCAACATGATTGTGGGATTATTAGATTAACATTTAAAGTTCACACATTTTTACGCAATTTTAAGTTCATATTTGTGTTATTTGGTTGGTTCGTAATTCTTCCAATCTTCTCGGTTTCGTGCAGTTCGAGTGCACTCACAGAGCACCTACGTACTTTTTGCCCATCTTTTTCTACCTGCCGTTTGCCGATCCTCAGAATCCAGGCCGTTGTAATGTGAGACCAGTGGCCATGACTCATTGCCCACCCATTTCCACTTCAGTATTTGGGTTTGAGAATATAGTACTTGAAATTGAGGGCTAAGATTTTTCGAAATATTGCACTGTTATATCGATTTACCGCTGCCAAACGGGCGAAAAGCGACTTTTAACCGTTGGTGTCCGTTGATATTTTAACAGTCCGCTGTTCATGAACATCGAAATACACGAGCTGTAGGTAAAGATGAGTAACACTTATTCCAAGAAATGCTTCTATTTCTTCGTGTGTTTTGTTTCATATGTTTGTCTTACGTAATGTATCATTCGAAACACAGCCAATAAGATAAATAACAACTTGGAAGGTAATGTACGTCGGCGATCGCCTCGGATTACAACCTTCGAACGCGTGTGTTTGATGTTTATCGACCTAGTGACGTTAATAACAATTCTACGAACGAGTTAGTGGCTGTTAAATTTTCTTTCTATTTATTTCGTTAACCGCAAAATCGGAAAACTCCACTTTTATTTAACTTCGTAGAAGTCTTTCGTATTATTTGAATTAAAAGCCTATTTTTTTCCCTTTTCGACCAGAAAGTCCTCCTCCTTCGTCCCTTCCTCGAAGCGCTTTGGCGCAAGGCGGAAACAGTGGAGCGTTGTCGCCGCTCCCGTGCATAGCCTTCCTCTGCCTCTTCTCCGAGAAACCCTGCCCTCCCCCCCCCTTGCCGTGCCCTGCTGCGACACTACCCTCGCCCGCGCGAGCGTAACGTGCTATTTCCGCCCTCCGCCGCGTGAACAATGCAAAAAGCGGCGTTACCGCCGGCGGCGCCTGACTCACTGCGCCCTCCGCTTACTCAGAGGCACGCGCGCGCCCATCGCCCTGCCACCGCCCCCGCCCCCTCCCCCGCCCCCCCTCCATCGACTTTCTTCCGTGAAACCTTTTTCGGCGCGCGGCGGCGAAACGTGCAATTAAATTGCTTTCTATCAAACTGAGAGAGGACGGCTGCAGGGCATTAACTATGGGCCTGCAGTGCCTCTTATACCGAGTCCATAGGTCCGAGTTCTGGCCGTGGCAGGAATTTCGACACTAGCTCGATCGATAGGTCGAGCTCAGCGGCTGACTGCTCTGATCGGTAGTTTCCCGTTGGTTTCCTTCTAACAATATCAGGCTAATGCCAGAGCAGTGTCTTGACCTATCCTTGCCCTTGTCAGAGCTTAAAGCTGTCAGGAGCTTAAAGCTTGTGCCGGTTGGGGCAATGCTCTGGTGGTTACGTAGGACGTCTGGATTAACACGCACAACCCGGATCCTGATACCTGGTTGGGAAGAACGCCGCAGTTCGATGTGTAGGTCTGCGCCGGATCTCTTCATCCAGCAAGGGAGATCATTGCCCCCTCCTGCGATAAAAAAACATGCACAAAACGGGACTAATGGCCTTAGCAGTTGACGCTCCTGGAAGTACCAAACAATAAATTTAAAGGTTAGTTTTAACGTCTGCCATCATGTTTAATTGTAATATTTTTCTGACCTTATTAAGTACAGGCACTAAAATGATTTTTTAACAATTTATTTCTTTATCAATGTTAACTTGCCTTTTACGCTCCCTGCCCTCAACGCAGCTCCAAAAGCGCCAGCATTTCGCTCCCACGAAATCGCCTTGTTTGTTTCGTAGCACATGAAGCAGCGGTCCGAGGGATAAACTGCATCCCCCCGTTCTTTGTCGCCTCGTCACAAAAAGGGCTGCCCGCGGCGTTGGCTTAGGGCCGGCGGCGGTCGTTGGTCTTAATCCAGGGCTCCTCTCGGTGACTGTTTATGACGCTCGGAGGAACGGAAATTCCGTGCCCTAAATCTCTCCCTCATCCGATCCGATTTTCTGCCCCCGAACAGTGGACGCGCGGAGCAATACGCGTGCGGCTATACATCTTCCAACCTCACAAATCACTCTGACGGTCCGTCGCGGCGACGCGCGCTTTCGTCCGCGCGGGTGGGCGTGGCCGCGAAGCTTTTGAAGACCGGGCCCTCCCCGCGGCGACGGCTGCGCGATCTGGAGCCTCGCGTCGCCGCTTCTCACCATTTGCCCTTTGGGTGGCCAGCGACATAATGTTTCAGACACTTGCGATTACGCGTTATGTTGTGCGATCAGTTTATGATTCCACGCTGTTGAATATTCGAAGGGAATTAATTTTCTACTTGAAATGTAAAAAAAATCCTATAATCAGGGTTTGATTTCTGGTGGATCGAGACAGAACGGTGTTCCTGTATCTCGGAATTAATTAAATTATTATATAAATATGTAATTATTTCGATTAAATTAATAATTCATTTGTGGCGCGATCCGGCGATTATAGGTTAGGTTGCCTGTAATAAATGCTGTGAATTTCTTTCACGTCGCGTTAAGTTTTGTAACCGGGAACTTCCAATTTCCTAATCCTGCTTGCTGTTACGTTCTTGTTCTTCACTGTCATTTGTGCGTTTCTCCGAGATTTCGTTCAGTTTATGTGATATTTGTTTGATTTATATCCACTTCTCTTATTTCGTATTATAATTTGAATATAGTATTTCGTTGAGTTATTCCTTTTGTAGATCTGTCGAATAGAAATAAGTTCTCATTCTATTGAATTTTTTTTCATTTCACTTCGACGACTCGTACAGGATTCAATATTTCATCTCTGAATATCTCTACTAATGCTTTCGCTAGATGGCAACCCCCAGAGAGGGTATTCCACGTGCCAGCTTATTGACTTTTTTGTGGCAAAGGGCTGAAATCCTAGAAGAAGTAGTATTCAGTGTTGAAGCAAACAATGTCAATGGTAGTATATTATATTTCGTACCTCGTTAATTTAAAATGAAATATTGTTAGAAAATACTCTGAAAGCTCTTGTGTGACTGAAGTACGCAGGACTCGGAAGACCCGAGACTTTCTGTAATTGGATTGCAACGAGAAGTGGTAAAAGAAGAAATAGTTTCCATTGTAATTTTCTAAGATAGAAATCCTTGCATTTGCCAGTACGAATAAAAAAATCAAGTGTTCTTCAGAATGTGGAGACCAAACAGTTTCGAAGATGAGAACAGTTCGGATATTTTGTTCTGGACATCCTTTTTTTTAAATTATTTTTTTTTATTTTTTTTAGGAAATTGCAAATACATTCTACATTTTGAAATGAGACAGAATTCTATCTTAAGGAAAATGAGAAAAGTTGTTGTTTTGAGTGATTATTTGCGTATTCTTTGCTGAATAAACATTCGAATTGAATTTCTGCTGCGAAGTGGTGTAGAGAAACACACGAACATAATGGTATGTATTCACCCATCGAAAATTGTGAACCTGTCGACCTTTGTGAACTAACAGAGCAGTACTCTAAATCTTTTTAAATGCATGATCGAAACCCTTATCTATATCTTTCTGATCATTAAGATCTGAGACTGGTTAATTAGATAGCGGATACATCAATTATTAACTTGAATGAAGGGTATGATGTTTCTTTGTAATGTACGATTTGCTTGATTCGCGAATATTGTGGATAACGCGGTCTAAAATACCACATTCCCTCTGTTTAGTTGCTCGTGAATTCGAATTGGACAAGCGTACCTGAACGTGTTTTGCCGGAAGGTAAACATGTGTTGCCAACAGGTGTAATTTGCTGTTCCGAAAATTACCTTGTCCTCTTCATTTAAACACCGCTCTGTGGACGCTCTCGCTACCGTTTCGCTTACGTTGTCTTTTTATTACACTAATTTTCATTTTATAGTCGTTTAAAATTATTTAGTTCAAATATTTTGAATATTTTATTTTGCAAGCGCTCGTGTTCATTTTATGTTGTTTTTTTTTCTGATGAGAAGATTTTATTCAACGTATCCCAATTAGCGATGAGCGTTATATAATGCAACACGTATGGTTGAGTTGAGCTGCTTTAATACTGAAAATATGAATGCTTCTCATTATAGAGCGACTTTCAATTTGTACAATAATTGATAGTTCTTTACAATTCTATTATCCTGTCACCTTTTTCTATAACAGTGACATCACAAAACTTACGCAGATATTTAGACATCTATAAGTGGTAATGATGGGTATAAGATTCTTGCTATAATATTCACTTTGAGTTATCACACAAAATTTTACGACCTTTCTCTTACTTGTACATAGAACTCGATCAAGCTTCCTTCAAATTACCCACGTCTGTTGGCTCACATTTTTAATTAGATTCTTCGACATCGAATTTATAATATACCATTTAGTACAGGGAATGCGGATCATAATAACGTCTTTCAGGAGTTCTGGATGGTTAGTCTGTTCTAAGCGGAATAGATTTAGAGGTCCTTTAACTTCATTTTGTTTGTTTGAAGTATTCATACAATGGAACTTCTAATTTTTATATGAATCTCTTACACGTTGGTGAATATAAGACATAATATGTCTATATTCCAGTGAATGAAAACTTTATATGCGTTTGGGATGACCTCCTCAATAATTGTTGTTAGGATTCGTTTGTTTTTATCGCTATGCTGACGTTTTGACAGCGTGTTCCAGATCCTTTTAAGAACTCTTTTCCAATTGTTTCACATGCTTAACTTGAACGACAAATGTTTTGCGGAACAATACTCAGCTGATCAATAAACAGCTACACGGTTTATTAATACAGCTAGCCTATGAGTATTCTAAAGAGTTAGATGACTTAACTCTGACGTAAAAATGTTTGGAATTCTGGAGTTCAGGGTATTTTCCGGGGCTTCATTATGTGATTCTTTAAAGTGAATCTTCAGAATTGTCATTTGACGGCGCAGCTGGTAGTGTTGACAAGCACTCCCAACGTGACGCGTCCCTGGCTGGCACCCAGTTCTTGAATGAGGCAGGTTGAAGAGTCACGCCCTTCGAAGGCGGAGCCTCGTATTTCGTTATTTGCCTGCGATGCCGACGATAAGCGCCTGCTTTTAAGTGACCATCGTTGACATTTAGAGCTTGATACAGACTTAAGAATTATGTATTTAAATTTCTTTCCCCACTACGTAGGTTTCAGAACAGGTTCAAATCTGTAATCAGGGACGCACTGGGCTCCACACTCACGCTCTTAACTACCCACTTGTTCTAAACATACGCTCATCATTTGACTTGATTTACTGTTTCTGAGAAGTTATTTGACGCGGAAAGGGTGTGGTCGCGTTGAGTTTCAATAACGTCGGGGACCGGCCGATGCCAAGTTTTACGCAGATGATTATGAATGGAGCGGCGTTTTACTCGCATCATCTGCCTTATACGGGACGCCTACCTGGCTAGGCGCAGGCGTCGTGGCTCGCCCGCTGGCCCGACACATGACCCTCCCGAAAGAAAACTTTCGAGCCAAACACACGAGAGGCTTTGTAACCAGTTTCGTATACCAAGTATTTTGAATCTTCTTTACTGTTTTTCAAATATTGCTAATCTTGCGATTTTTAAAATTTATTTTCATTTATTTATGTTAAACTTTTACTCATCTTTCAACTATTTATATTTAAAATGACTGGAAGGGATCCTGGTACTCAAGAAAACGTGCGCAGATAATCTTTCCCCCCCTATGTCACATACAATTTTTACTGTTTTTGTGACTGACTAATCTAAATCTTGTTTTTTGACACGTTATATTTTAGTAGTATTGGTAGTTAGTAATTAGTAGTACTATTCTATTTGAAGTATTATTTTAGTACCTTTCATGTATTTCGTATCCTCGTTTTTCTAATCGTTTAGTACTTCCAGTTCAGAACGAAACTAAATTTAGGAGAACAATGTTGTCCGTTGCCATCGCAGTGTGACTTGTTATATGGCAAACTAATTTTCTCTCAAGCAAAAGCATTTCTACCTTCTTGGAAATATTTACGAACATTATTTTTATTTATTTGAAAGGCTTACAATTTTGTGAATTCACGTGTCTTACGAAAACTTCACAAAAAATTACTATTGGGGGAACTGAAATATTAGAAACTTAGAACTTTTATTTAGAAAATCAGAGTGCTAACTCATGTAGCACTGTGAATAGTACAAATTTTAATTGTGTAGTAGATTTTAAATGGAAGGCATTAAGCGGGACCGGGTTCGGAAAAGAGCCCAAAATGAAACCTGAAAGGAGAATATGCTGTGTTTCGTAGACACAATGATTGACATTTATCAAAGTATATTTTCGCCTGCGAATATGAAACAAACAGAAAGAAACTCGTGCTTGTGTATTTATGAAGAAAAATGCATTGGACTACTAGCATCAACTAGCTCAACTATTTATAATTAAAATGAGGGGAAGGGATTCTGGAACTCAAGGAAACGTGCGCAGATATTTCCCCCTTGCGTCACATACTTTTTTTTGTCTGAATAAATCTAAATCGAAGAGACTTCTTGACTTATAAGAGTTCCTGAAGTACTGACTGAAGAGTCATGAAGCACTGACTGAAGAGGCAGAACTTTTTGCGGAAGAATTGTCCCGTCTTTCCAAAATCGATTCGAAGAATGGGAAGTGCCTGATGATAGGTTCGGGTAGTTGATAATTTGATTTGAGCGAGTGCTGCCCCGTTTCGTTTGTTCGATGGCTGCGTAATATGTTCGTCCGCTGCGACTCGGTATGTGCTCAGCGCGTTGGCGCCGCCGTGCGTTGGCAGGAGGATGGTGGCAGGTGGAAGGGTAGAGGGGGGGGGGGTGGAAGGGGCGGGCGGTGGGCGGGCGCGGCGCCAGGAGCCCGTGACCGGTCGCGCCGCGGTCACGTTAGGTCATGCTTTCCCGGCCACGCGATTCAGCGCCGTAGGTGAGAGGAAACCGAACAACGTGATTTGGCCTTTGCGGGGGCGCCCCTACAGCCCAAGGGGGGAAGGGAGGAAAGCAGGCTTGCAAACGTGCTGGGATGAAAATCAGTGTTAAATTGAATATAGTTTAATGGTCCCGCGTTAGATTCCCGGTCAAGCAAGATTATATCGTTTTCCTTGGAATATTCCAGTATGTGTTGCTGTGTGACGATGAGAAAACTCACTCCTCATGTTGAGAAGACCGGAATACCGCGTGGGGATGGCTACGTGGTAACCACACGTACCCCCGTAACCCATGGTTGCGAGGCAAAGACGTCCCCGGTTGGCAAAAACATACATACATATAATAAATATGGAATGGTCCCCATGCCCCCCACCCGGATCCGCCACTGAGAACGAGTATCTTCAAAGTGGCTTGGTAGGTTGGCGCGCCTGCGCTGCCGAGGCGGCGATCGCCCACGCGCCAGGCAGGCGGAGCTCGCGTGTCTTTCGGGAGCGGACGCGTAAAGAACGCAGCTCCAAGTGCGAGAGCGCTGGGCTCCGGAAAACCACGTGTTCGGGGCCGCATAATGGGATCGGCTTATTCACCGCTGTGTCCATTGCTACGTACACCAGTACGCCTTATCTTCTACACGACGCCTGCGTACGATCCATAACCACGTCGTCATCAATTTCTCTTCTTTCTTTGCCCGAGTCTGCCGGGGAGGGGGGAGTTCCACGTACTGCCGTTGGGAGAACCTTGATCAAACACGTGCGTGGTATACCGGCAGAAGAATTTTACTTTTGCCTTGTTTACTCCGTGGCTTATCTCACTGCGGCGGGAGGATCTTGTACATCGTCATTGGAAGTAATTGCATCTCATTACCGGGAGACCGTACGGATCGGGTCGCATCGAAGCAAAAACTGCGGAATTGCCCGCCAATTAGCGGATGGGCTGATATTCCGCCCGGTTGCGTGGTTTTAACTCTAGACTGCGTCTTGGCTTTTCTTTTCTTTTTTTTGTGAAACTTGAGTGGCGAGGAAACGTCCATATGGGTCGTGTCAGAGAGTACGAGAGGAGGTGTGCGTGTCGGTGGAATGCGTAATACGGATGCTGGCGTATTAACATAGCGGTTGGCAGTACTGGGTCTGTTTTTTTTAGTTTTCGGGAGAAAATATCGCGGTGTTAAATGCGACGTCAACACGCTCGGCTTATTTGTATGGAACGCATGGAGCAATTTTCGAAACGAGACGTCCAAATTACAAGGTTGGAGCCGCGCGTCGGGTGAGGAAAGGGGTTGCGAGGGCAGGTGAGGACACTGTGGGGGGCCTGGGCTGTGGCGTGCCGGGCGCGAAATGGTGATGGGGGGGGGAGTGCGTAAAACGCTTCGTTACGCCGCGTTAACGGGCTTCTTCGGGGTAAGCGGATTCCTGATTCAAGAAATTCCTCGTATACGTTTTTAAAGAACCGGTGCGATGAAATCTGAGGGATGTGTTTTCAATTAGTTTGAATCAGTTGTCCGTACATTAAAGGATCGTGCTTGTTTCTTGCTATAATTTTGTAATTTTATCGTGCTTGTGAGAAAACTGATAGTTATCGGCTGTATTTGGTAACGGGGGAACTTGCGCTTAAATTAATAGCGAAATAATGTTTACACATGCCCTCTTTATTCTGGTTTGGTGCGGGAAGCAATACGAAACTAAAACTTTCACTGCAGTGTTCGTCAATACTGGTGTCGTAGGTCTGTACTGTATTATATAAATAAAAGTTCGTGTCTGTGTGAGTGGTGAGGAATAACCAGCTTAAGCTGTAAAATGGCGTCAGAAAAAAATTGAAGTAGTGTGTATTGCATTGTTTTCCTGTTTGTGCCGTTCACATCTTTCGTTTCCTTTGCCCCCTTCCCAGGCTGAGTCTTTTCTCGAGGAGCAACCCGCTCATTCTCCATTCCCCTCAACTACCGCGTTGATGTGACAGGCAAGCTCGTGTCGGTCGCAGTAAGAGCCGGCTACTGGCGCTCGTGAGCCCATTGGTACTTAGACCGAGTTAAAGCTGACGAGGAGAGGTAGCTGTGATGACAGCAATTGGCTGTAAGATCATTGGGACGCGCTCACCAGCTCTTCTATGTTTACACAGAGGTACTTGAGGAAGAGAAATAGTTCTTAAGGACATGATATACTGGGATTGCAGTAAGCTTCAGCATAATGGCGGCGGCGATGGTGTAACGGTTAGCGTATCGGACTGTTATACTGGACAATTTGGCGGGTTCAACCCCGAACGAAGCCGCGGGTTTTTAAGATCGAAAAAATCCTACGGAGGGGATGTAAAGCCGGCTGTCCCATGTTGGTAGATTTACGTGTATGTAAAAGATCCTTAAGCCAAAATGACGCCTCTGAGCTAAATTCAAATCGCCTGTTTCTCGCCCAAGAAATACCTCATTTCTCCGCTGGTCTGGGGAAAAGAGCGTAGCGAAATTTGCGTGGTCAGACGGAAGAGCAGGTCTCATGGCCCGAGTCTCTCCACGAAAAATAAGGCATCTATTCGATTCAATGATAGAAACATCATTGCTTGCATCAGAGGACATTGATTATCTGTGTTTGCAGATCTCTTTGTATGCAAAATATTCATTTAACGAACATGAACTTGATCTTCCTCTCTTATGAGACAATTTCGTGCTTTTAGCATATTAGTGTATTAAAATACTCAGTAGTATTTACTACTAAAAAAAGGTTCTAAACTAGTCTCAACTGCTGCCATAATTAGAATGTATTGTTCGTTTACTTTCCGTATGATTGCCCGCGAGCAACCTGACTACATCTCTAGCGATGTCGCGAGTCTGTTTGCGCGGTGTTCCTACTCAGGAGTCCTGGAGTTCGCATCCAGAGAGGTGCGAAGAGCTCTCGTGAGACCGCGTCGACCTTTGAAGAGAGAGTGCAACCCAGGATCATTTGGCCGTCACTTACGATACGCTAGCGTTTCCTTCAGGCAGTAAAACGAACCTTTCGAGACATTTGCCGTAGGGTTCTAGGGGCAGGCAAAAAAGTACCTTGTGATTCAGGGGGGTATCTTTGCTGCTTATTGTGAAATGAAGATTAATTGCTCTTTAGTGTGTGCGTTTTATATGAATTGGAGGATAGAATGGGTAAATGCGCACTTAATAATTGTCTACGATTGTTATGTTTTATGCTATTTCATGGTGTTATTCAGGCTTAAACATTGACGACGTTTAGAGAAATTATTTTACATTAAAATAATTGTCTAAAAAATTAAGGGTATACTTTCCTTTTCAGGAATACTTTCGACATTGTATGACCGAAATTACCAAAAAATTAAGACAATCAGAAACAAAATGTATTAAGGTAATAGAAGTTGCGATATTCTAACTGAAAAAAAAAAAATAGAAAAATATGAGAAGATTACGATGCCAATGTGTCCATTACATTGGAACAACGACCTCCTGCGTCGGGTGGGCAAGTGTCTGGACGACGCCAGGCTTTCCTCGTCGTCCGAGACCCCATCAGGCGGTCAAGGACTCTTGCAGCTGCCTGACTCGGCCTTTTACCACCACGGCCTCACGCTGCCCGCCGCCCCGCCGCCGGAGGAAATTAAAGAGGCATTTGATAGGGCCGGAGAGCATAACGTCACTGCGTTTTTCTTCTTATTTGTGAAATCCTTTTAACATGGAGTTGTACGGTATAGTAAGAGCCGCCAGCAAAACGTTTTCTTAAGCGAACTCTCCTATTATTTAATTCTAGGACCCTTCTGAATTTCTTTGTAACATTTTCATTTTTGTTGTTTTTCTATGCAGATAAACTAACTGGCCTTTCTGATTTCCCCCAGAGCGTTTCATTACATGGCGATAGCACGGATAGTTGCTCCATGTAAGCTCAGGGCGCTTTAATTCGGTAGTGTTTTCTCCAATGGCCAATGCCGCATACTTGGTGGCGGATACTTCAAGGCAATCCAGAACATTACTCCTGTTATATAGTGCCCGGCCGCCGTGCGAACGGGCGCCCTCTAACGGGTCGAGTTTTGTAGGGTAATTGTTGCTGTGTAGTTGGCAGCAGCTGCGGCTGCCGTCGGCGACGTCGCCAGTTGTCGTGAAGTTGGTCGGAGGGAGAATCAAAACGCGGAGGAGCGGGGTGTGTGTGTGTGCGGAAAGTGTGTCGTGAATGAACGCGTTTCGCTTTGCTCGGAAACATGTGAGAATATATCCGAATTGGAAATCAGTATTTGGGCTTAAATGAACGGATAAAATGATAATTATTAACTACCATTTTATTTATTAATCTGGTGTTATTTTAATTGGTGTATAAGCAAGCCTAGCTTACACTTGAACGAGCAAAGCTTGCATTGAAGGAAATTCACCCAAAATTTAAAAGAAAGTGTTAATATTTTCATAATTAGTGCACGTCTTTCTTCAAAACATGTTTTGCAATGTGTGGTGTATTGATTTACGCTATGTATGTGTTTTTTTCGAGTCCAGATTTTTTTGTAGTAATTGATGGGTTTCTTACAAGAACCAAACACGCCCAGAATTCCATATTTTGAAATATTTCAGAAAGTTATTCCCTAAAACTGACGCTTCATGCTGGGATAATTCCTTTCGGCAATTGACAAACACATTCGAGAATATAAGGCCAGGGAAAATCATAAATTCATTACAATGCATTTGTATGAATGTATGTATGCATGTATATCCTATGAAGGTTTTGGTGCCTCCTGCAAAATCTCGAATTTGGACTAGTTGGGTTCTTGTAAGAAACCCATAAATTATTTTCATACGTCTAAAATCTTCTTTACGACAATTTTCGTTTTCCAACGATTAATATTGCTGTGCATATTTATATTTAACATCTGTTGAAACGTTTCAATAACTATTAATTTGTCAATTCAACTTAATATTTAGAGACTTACACACAATTCATGAATTTTGAGTTGTTTTAAATTCCATTGTCTATAAATAATGAAATACCACCCCTCTATAGAACTTGAATAAAATAAAGACACTGATTCAAGATAACACACCGATTAAAAGATCTTCAGACCCAATTGCCCCATGTCCCACTCGCCCATTCTGCAGTACTACACTTGTCAAGTTGCGTTCTCGAGGCGTGAAACCCGAAGAACACGTTTCCGCGGGCTGTTTAGTGGTTCGGAGAGGAGGCGTGCGTGGCGGGGAAGTGGCGTTCGGCGCTTAGGGGCGGCGCACGCGCCCTCGCATCCTGCACGAATCCCTCGGCGATTTACGGCGGCGCGACGTGACGCCGGGATAATACGCCCGGCCGTGTTTCGCGCTTCATTAAGCACGCGAGGAAACCATTCCCCTCTCCCGTGAAAACTGTGTATCATTCGCGAAACCGAAAACGGGGATCGGGCGATGTATTATTGTGGGCGTGATCGCGGGGTTTTGCTGAAGAGTGAGATGTTGGTTTGTCTCCACGTGGGGAAACAGCGCCAACTGTGCGGACACTAGATATCAATTTGTTGAAGTTTCCGGGGGATATTTTATAGTTCGTACCTAGAATAGAACGTGGGCATGTACTAGTTATTTGTGCACCCAGGGTGTTATATAGGTTCTAATGATCGACAGGCGACAAATCGGGGTTCTAATGATCTGTGTTATGTAGGTTCTAATGATCGACATGCTCGAGGGCCTTCGGCCCGAGGACTTTTGTAGCCCATGATCATTAGAAACCCTTAACGCCCGTGGTACATGCATAATTTTATTTTTAACCAAATTTTATCGATGTTAACTTGAGTCAGTTTTTCGTTTCAGATTTCCCTGCCATAATTCTCTTTCATAATTCACTCTCAAAATTTCCTCCATAAGAGAACATGGAGCGTCATTCAATTGCTTTCCTATTTTCCTCCTAACCACGAACCTCTCGATCCACGTAAGTTATATGGCGTATATCGAGCCTTGTATCGAACGCAATAACATGCTGTACGTAGCAGTAAAAAAATAAAAGTTTTTCTTTCCGAGGACTTTTATTCAGCTGACAGCCGGTTACCCTTTACGTACTGATAGCACGCATATTCGACCATACACCAGACACCAACACTCTTTGCGGAGTCCTCTGATCTGGGGTCAGCAGAACGCAAAATCTTCAGCGATAACACATACCCGAGAGATACGGGACAAACAACAATGCTCAAGGCGGGACTCGAACCCGCGACCCTTCGGATCAAAACAGTGAGTCGGTTTATGCTCTTAGCCATTTCGGCTATCCAGATCGGCGCGTAGAGAACTGGTGTTTTAAACTTCGGAATTTCTACTAAAAAATGGGTACAATGTCTCGCATTAAAAAATGATGTCGACATTAACCATGAATGTCCATATAAAAGATGATCAAATACATCAGAAATTTCAGTCTAGCCCATATTGCAACGTGGCGTACATAATAGCTCTCTCGATAACATGTGTAGTGATGTAGCCACAAAATAACAACCCATTTGTTCCTTCTTCTCAATCGCCGAACAAGTAATCAAATCAGCAATTTAATGTCTTTAAATTTGTGTATAAAGTTAAATATTTAATGCAAAAATTATGTATTTTCGGGTCAATTAACATAATGAAATTATTACTGATCGAAATGATAAAAATATCCTACTTCATGACACCGTGTGATTTTCAATATCGGCGTAAAAACACAAGATATCTGAATTACCTCTTTCCCTAATTTCATATACAATTTTACGGGTACACGTACAAGAACAATGCGTTGTAGAAATCCTGCAGCATTGGAAATATTGCCTGCTCCTGCCTAATAGAGTTGCCATGAGCCTTTTTGAAATGAGCTTTGCGACTGCCTTGGTCAGAGCTATGAAACTTACATGCGTGTCGGACGAGGACAAGCAAGGCTTTGCGGGCGTGATCGATCACACCAACAGTTGCCTCTCGCGAAAAAAGAAATCGCATTCGACTCATCGACCAGCCTCGCAACTCGATCGCTTCATTGACCACCTCCTGTTCATAACTTTTTTGTTTTCGGTACGCGGTTTGTCGTGCGGGCACGCACCTTCGGCCCATTTCGGCGCAAGTCCTGCACAGTGCTTCGTACGAAAAGATAGAAGTGTTAAGGATATTTTTGAATCTTGGTCCAAGGAGTACTCATATCATCGCTTTTCCGGAATATTGATGAAACAGAAAGAAAAAACATTGTACTGCAGAGCGCAATTTAATTTCCCCGCAACTTCATTTGCTTTCCATTAATCGACGATGATCAAGTTTATCAAAAAAATTGTCTCTCGGTATGTTTAATGTATGAAAACCGATTATTATTATTGTTTTATAAAAATAAATTGCGTTCGTCTTTAAAAGTGTGATCAATCTCCTACCCAGCGACATTTGCTTTAATATCAGAGATTGACACTTATGCCACATCAAAACGATTTTTTGAACGTACCTTAAAATCTCAATTATAGATTTTTTTACTTACAAAAATATTCTGGAAAAGCGACAATATGTTAAGAGTCAGAATTAGGATATATTTGTCAAAATAAAAAAAAACGGTTCAAATAGAGTTGACCGAAAAATCAAAAATGTATTTCCCGCTCTTACTTCAACAAAAGTACAATTGAAAAGTTGGTAACACCGGGTATGAGTGTTTGGTTGAAATTCTCCCATTAATCAGTTGAAGTTTTAAACTTCTGCGGCTTTTAAGAGGTATTCATTCTCATTTCAATTGGCAAGTTTTAAAACATCGATAGATTTAAAAACCGATTTGCTCTTCCTTCGTACGAACCAACGCACAGTTCGGTTTATTGCGGGCGGGAAAGGTGCTGCGCCGAGCGTTCGATCCTGCTGCTGTTTGTTTCCTTGAGGTTTCTAGCATTCCCATTACACGCTGAATGCCGCCTGAGCCTTCGCGGGCCTTCGAATCCTCGATGAAGAGTCGGCAGGGATGAGTAGAAGGAATTGGCAACGAGGGGAATTTTCTCTGAGACCCTTTCACTCGCTTGTGACCAAGACCTTCCCTTGAGCACTTGCAGTGGAGTAGATTGTTTCCGGAGGAATTCCACTCTCTTTTTTATTGACCAAGAAATAGTAGTTTCTGTATGCAAGGCTTTGGGGAGAGGAGAAGTGACTGAGGAGAGTGGCATTCACTCGTCTTTCTTTTTGATCATTTGCTACGGTGTTAATGAATTATTTCGTCAAAAACGGTATGTGACAAGTGAGGAAGAAGCGTACGCTTTCTTAAACCCCAGAAACCATTGCTACGCCTTTGTTATACATATTTGTATGATGAATAAAAATGCCAATAAAGCGTGGTTAGCAACATTTCAAAACCAAATTAATTTGCTCTCGAGTAATTTAAACGTATTTACTTCAGTAATTTCAAATTTAATTTTATGGTATTGCTAACGAAATAACAACCTACACCCCTTATATAATCCTAACACAAATAGTAAAAGAAAGACTTCGCAAAACGTGCGCACATGGATTCTACATTTACGCCCAGAGACAAAACAAGGAACAATCTCAGCATTTGTTGAATAGATGAATAGCGAAATACGTAATCGAGATCGGTAAGATAAATATTTGTCGCCCATACAATTATCTTTGTATGTAGTGTTGCTCTCTGTTGATGTTCAATCATTAATTAATGATTAACAAAAACATTATACGTTAATAAGCACGTAACACAAATTGCGCAGGCTCTTATGTTCATCTATCCCTTCTCATTCAACAAGAACTCCCGTTGTAACCTATTTTGCACCAGATCCGTACAACATGTGTAGCGATACTCCCTGCTACAAATCCCTATCGCCAGTCTTGCCCACCGCAGCCATTTTCAGTCCGCGACACCTCGTCCCTGGCGGTGGGGGCGGCGGCGCCTGCTTTTGTGCTGCGGCCGCGTCTTTCGCGGACAAAGCGAAGAAATCCCCGACGGCGCCGGCGGCTCTCGAAGGACGCGCGGGACGCCGACGCGGAGGCGGCGGCTGACGCGACACGTCCGACCGCGTACGCGCGCGATTGTCCCGCACGCTTGATATTCCCGCGCCGCGACAATACCACAAATTGACGCACCAATTGGGATCGAGCGCCGCGCGGAGAACAATAGGTCGTGGCCGGACGCGGGTTGTTTTGATGAGAGAGTTACAGCTGGCCGTCCCGCGCCCCCGCCCTTCCCCCCATCCGGGGTTGGCGGCGTGCTGCTGGCCTTTGCGAGAGGACGACGCAAAAAATGTGCAAGCGGGTCGGCACAGCCCCGAATTTTCGCCTCCGATCATCCAGAGGTCTGCGCTTGTCCTACGAGACCCGCTGCACGGAGCGAGATTCCGAACGAGGAGGCAAAAATACGTCTTCTTATGATTTTTGCTTGATGTGTTTTTTTCCTTAATGGGCCGTAGATTGTACGGATCTCTTTATGATGTTTATCAACTGAGTGTTGAAGAAATTCTTCTTGGACAATTGCCAAAGCCCTCAAGTAAGTTCAGATTCATCGCAAATTGGTTTAAAATAATAATGTCGGTGTGTTATGGCAATGTCTTTTTCTGCATTGTGTTTTATTTGGACCATATTAACTTTGAATTTTTGTTTCGAGCTAATTTTTAATGCCTTGAAAGGAGCACGATATTTAGGAACCTCAATAAAAGAAAGTAAATCATATGCGTCTCGAATAGAGGTGATAAAAATATCTTTACAGGTTCGGATGAAAACCGTCACACTCTATTAGGTTGCATTTCCCCGTCATCACGTTTTTATGAAAATGATCCATCGTAATGCAAAATTCTTAATATGCTTCTCTGCGTAACTGCTTTGCGCCATGGATGAATGGTGTTCATAACATTTCAGAAATAGAAATTTGTTTACTCATTCTGTATTTAGAGTGTGGAGTTCTGTTCTAGTAACCAGTTAATAACGACAACGGGGGAAACGAAATCCCTGTAGTTACGACTAAAGCTATATAAAAAACAAATGAATTTATTAGTGTAATACGTGTTTGATACCGTGATTCCATTTAAACAGCCTCAACTTATTCTGTCAACAAAAATGGTTTCAGGTGTTTCGTCCTTTTACTTCGAGAGAATGTTTCACTGTGCAGAGTTGAACGATTGTAAGAGCGCCCGGTGCCCGTTTTTGCGGTCGTTGGGAAAGAAGCTTTGGTCCGATCGGGTTTGTTCGAGAGCTGTTGGCGTTTAGATGGCTTTTTTTTCGCCCCGAGGAATGATTTCGAGAATTCCTCTGCCGGGGGCCCCGCTGCTCGAGCCCCACCCCGCACGTTTGCTTTGTCGAGACTAATAAATTGTTTTTGAATGCAACGTTTTCCACGGGCGTGATTCTCTGATTTCTTCGCCTCCTAACAATAATACGCTGATGCCGCAAATTGGGAAATAAAGAAAATAGTCTATTTCGTTAGTATTTGTCTTTAAGAACACCTTTAACGAACAGTGTTTCATGTTAAATGGTTGTTAATAAGAAATGCATTGTAGTCAGTTTGTAAATAATGGTGAAATGTTCTTATTGTGTCGTTTCTCCCACAAAATCATAGAAATTAAATATTTCACCGTATGATACACAGAATGACATTGAAGTTATGACTATCTCCCAAATTTATTTAAATTACGAGATCTAAAATTATCTTGCTTCAATAACGAATCGTATCGTATTATAAAAATACTATGATAGCTTTAAAAATTAATAAGCAGAGACTCAGTTTCAACATATTTGATACTAATCAAATACAAAATTTGGACAACTGCATATTCTGCTATTATAGTGGAATAATACATCTGTAGAAACAAAACATTTTGACATAGGCAAACTCGCATTCGAAGTAATACCTTCACGAATCTCAGCAGGTTAAATGAATGGGAACTCGGCGTGCTATGATTTTCAACGTATATCTTGACAATCATACCTCATATTGAGTGCTCAAATTTGGAAAATATTTCCTGCATTACCTTAGCTTGCGATTGCAGCTGTTACAGACCCGCCTACAGTTGCATGTTAAAACGTCGTATCACTTTGGGGTGAAATTTAGATTCGTTACACAAAATATTTTTTTTAGAACATGTATCAGAAATTAATGAATTGTCAACTCTATCTTAATTAAATTTATTGTTACATTTAGTATTTCCTGTCAACACTATTTTTCGATGAAGGTATGTAAGTAATGTAAGGGTTAAATTGAAAAAGGAAGATGATTTCTACAGCTTGCACATTTTAAGGTATAGGTCCGTATCTCGCGGTTATTTTTCCCTCACCTCCGCTTCCCACCTAATCACCTTTCACGTTACCTTATAAGACATAGCCCGACTACATCTCGTAATTTTGTTTAACTTTTGTATCGGAAGGAGTAAAAAGTTTTGTTTAGTTTGCATTCATAAATAGCGCAAAATGATGTTCTCGCACAGGCAGAATCTTCGGAATTGCGGTTGATAACTCAGCGAGGTAAGAAGGTGCTTCTGATAGGAAGCTTCAAGTCTTGTTTCTATTAAATTTAAGTGTGGTTTTTAACATTGGCAGTGCTTTGAAAGGGACGTGTTAACTTTTCTTGATAACGGACAGAAATGGATCAATTATAATGGATTCATTATAATACTGATTGTGAGCGGACCACGGTACACGAAGAAACCAATCTTCATCAAGGAGGAAAACAGTGTGCTGCAGTCGGGCTATGCCTTTTCGGGGAGGTAAATTAACGGCTTAGGAAATGTTGGGCGCCGGATGCAGTCGGTTTATTAACGTCCGTGACCATGACGCAGCACGTTTCACGAGTCCCGCCTCCACGGCGAAACTCCCCTTGCGGACGCGCCGTTTCTGCGCCCCCGACTGCAGCGTCGCCTCACAAAAAGCTCTCTATAATTAGCGTGCGGGGGGCGGGAAGACTCGCATGCGACTCGAGGCGCCGCGCCTAATCTCGCCCCCGAAGGCCCACCGCACCTGCCGCCGGCTCGGTGTCAGCGCACGCCTTCTCGCCCGCCATTCCCGCGGCGGCCCCCGGCCCGCCCCGCGCCCCCGCTGGCCCGCCGCGCCCGCGCCCGCGCCGCCCCGCCGCCTGCCCGCCCTCGCCCGCCCTCGCCGCCCTCGCCGCCTCGCCGCCCCCCCGCGCCCCCGCCCCGCCGCCTCACCGCCCGCGCCTTCGCCGCCCCGAGCCGCCCCAGCGCGCCCGTCGCCGCGCGCCTCACGTCCCTCACCGCCCGCGCAGCCCTCACCACCCTTGCCGCCCTCGCCGCCCCCACCGCACTCGCCGCCCTCGCCGCCCGCGCCTGCCTGCCTTCGCTCACGAGGAGGCGAGCGGGGCACAGGCGCTCCGTGTTTGGGGGGGAGGGGGATACTTCAAACAAGCTTCGCTGGTGCGTCCTCCACTGGCAGGCACGGAGCGCGCCCCGAGTACGAAAGGGTGCCGTGTGGAGGTTAAGGGAATCGCATTCAAAACGACTTCGAGATTTGCTTTCGAATTCGAGGCGGATATTCGTGACTCAGATTTACCACTTGAATGTTTGCTCTTAGGGATACGAAACAATATTATTCAATAGTTATTTATGCACTAAGGGCGTTATCGCGGTTCTAATGATCGATTACCCGAGGGCTTTTTATCACCAGAGATCATTAAAACTAGTTGACGCCCGTGCTACATACATAATTTTATTTTTTTACCTACTATTATAGATTCACATACTTATTTACCAATTAATTAGATGTTAACGGGCCTCGCTTTGTCTCTTCATATTTCCCTTCCATAATTCACTTTCATAATTTCCTTCGTAAAAGAACATGAAGCATCATTCAACAGCTTTCTTATTTCCCTCATAAGCACAATTCTTTCGATTCAGGTAAGTTATGCAGTGAAGGCCGATCTCCGTATCGAAGGCTGTGACAACCTATATTGTATTAGTAAAAACAAAATTACTTAAAACATTTCTGAATATTTCTCGAAATTATTGTTTATTGTGCTGTCTGGATGTTTCGTCTCTGTATACTTCCCCCGATCTCTAGGATTGAAAAAACTATCGTTTGATGCGTTTAATGTAAAAATAACAATTTCATAGATTTCATCAGCACCACTCTCGTTGGCGCCGCGCGTGTGTGGGTTCACGGCCGGTGCAGCCTCTCGGCTCGCCCCGCTGCCCGCTGCCCGCCGGCGCGGCGCGGGGGCGAGTTTTTGCTGGGCGCCGCGCCGCGCCGGGCTGCGCTGTTGTTCTTCCTCGCGGCCGAGTCGAGGCGCCCGCTCCCTGCCCTTCACCCGCTTTTTGTTTGCGGAGCGATCGCGCCGCACGAGCCTGCTGGGCGCGTGGGCGGGCAGGGGGGGGGGCGGGCGCCGCCGTCCCCAGCGGCGAGGCACGTGCTTCGGTTGCTCGCGCCTGTGGGGAATCGGCGAGACGTCGCGCCGCGCCGCCCCCGCCCCCTCTCGAACGTCGCTCACGCGTGCCCCCGTTGCCGCAGGCCGGCGCTGAAGACTTACCCTTGTGTTCGTGCCGGGGGAAACTTGTCTTCCAAGAGCACGGCCTGTTTGCTTTACGATACTATTTTGGGGTGAAGGGTATTATTTCCGGAGGTGTAATGAGGGCCCGTTCATTTGAATTTCGGTTGTGGTGAGGGGAGGAAACAACTCAGTGCCGGGCTGCCGAAGGTTTTGATACATGGAGTTGCGAAGATCTGCTGTTAAGATTGATCGATTCCAATTAGGAAATTACAGGGAAAATTGCGAGTTAGATGGGCTGGAAATTAAGCCGTTTATTTAAACGTGGTATTAACTTGGACTTGACATTCTTGGGCTCTAAAACCTCCGATTTTAGGATCCTAGCACAGACTCGTAAAATACGAAAATATGCGTTAAAATTTCGTAAATAGTATTAATTTAAATGGAACTATTAAATAAAATTCAATACGAATATATGTTATTCAACTTCCAAATTTATTACAAATGCATTAACATGAAAAATAAAAATAAAGATATACATGATAAAAACAATTACAGCAAAAACAGACCCAATTTTAAAATAAATTAATGTCTATTTAAAAACCCAAATGCTTAAAATAAAATTGTTTTCAATTATTTTTCTTACAATATTCAATCAACACTTGTTGTACACAATTCGAAAAAGTCTGGAATAAGTGTGTTTTAGCACTCGAAATCGTTGTGTAAGAGAAAATCATATTTCTGCTAGTGCAGATTTTATTGTTTGAGTAATTATCAGTGAACTCTGACGTCCTCTGGGGTTTCACCTGTTAGACCATTTTATCGTGAACGCAGCTACGATAATTTGGGATTTTCATTAAAACAGATTTCAGCTTAAGAGTGATTATCAAAGGAATCGAATTCGGTTATCCAATGTGGGATTAGAGCGCTTTGATTCGGGATCCTATAAGTCCTAAGCACTGAAAAGTCACTCGCAAAATGAGAGGGCAGAATGATGTTAATTGGTAGAAAGGTTTATCCACTTTTGTGGCACCTCAGAAGTTACCAGAGACCTTTCTATCAGATCCAGTTCGTTTTATCATGTAGAGGAGAAGATAATCTTGTTAATAGGATTTGTACAAGTGTGCCTTTGTCTCTCTGTACGAACTTGTTAGATCTCATGTCTCGTGTGCCACACAGCATTCATTATAACAAAAGTTCTGAATGATTGAAATCAACTTCTTTTTAAAGGAGATCCTTTTGAATGGAAAGTTATAATTGTAGGTATTTTAATTTATTTCATCCCAAATTGTACATGAAATGAACAGGAACACTAACAATTGAATCACGGGTTCATCGGAACAAAATTGACATGAGTGTGTTGGTAGGAGCGGAGCGTTCCGTGCCTCTCGCAGCGCCTGTCCTGTGCGGAGCGTAGCTTTTCCGCCGCCCGCGCTCGCGTCGGGCGCTGTCGGGGCGCTGTCACGGTTGGACGTGCGCGCCGCGCGCTTCCCTGCCGCGTAGGCGAACACCAAACACACGCCGCGCACCGCCGCGCTCTTTGATTCGCCCCAGCGCCCGAGGCACCCGCCGCCCTCCCACGCGATGCAGGGAAATCGCGCCGCGCCACGCCGCCCGTCATACCACGCCTCGCAGCGCCACCCAGCGCCACCCCGCGCCCCCCTGCCACCCTCCCGCGCCCGCCACGCCCACACACACGCGCCCCACGCGACGCCTCGCCTCTTCACTAGGGATGCGACATCGGCGTCGTGTTTCTGTAGATGTTTTAAACATTGATGTATCATATGAACATCGATGTTTTAAAAATCATGGATTTAAAGTCTATGTTTTCTTTAACATCGGAATGTTTTGTGATCGATGTTTTTTGTTTTCCGATGTTTTGTTTCTGATTGAATAATTCACATGATCATAATAATGTAAAAGTTTATAAATTGAATAGTAACTTCTAGTAACACTGTTATTCGTGTTTTGGAACCAAAGGAACTCTGTTTGCACTACCTTCATTTACCCAACTCTCTCGTCCGAGTGAACGCCATGCCTTTGTTTTTCCTCTTTCATCTCGCTCATCATTTCTTCTCATTCATTTCGCACATTGAGATGTGGTCAACAAATATGTTGTGGGCGTAGGGTCTGCCGCCCTTCTTCTCGTACCCTTATTCGGGGAATTGATGCACACAAAACTGTCAAATTAATTTAATGCACAGGAATTTAAATGTTTAGATTACTAATCCATTAATAATAATCAGTAATGGTTGGTCGTTGTGCATGTCGAAAAGCATCGATGGTTTTTAGTCGTATTGTCGTTTTGTAGCCGATGGATTTTGACCATCATGTTGATTTTTTAACATCGATGTTTTGTTATAGATGATGCATCACTGTCCCCACCACATGCCGCCCCACGAATGCGCTATCGATCAGTACTCCTTCGGGTCTCTAGTTTGGCTTCCATTTGCACAGCCAGGCTAGGAGAACAGAGTTGGAGAGCGTCCGCAAGCCAGCGTTGCCGCTGTCTCTGTGGCGATTCTCATGAGTCCTGGGTTCAAGTGGCAACGTGTCTAGTTCAGCAGCAGTCCTGGAAGAGAATTCGAGGGCCAGCTATTCGGATCGTGGTTTCCTGCTGTCTGGACCGGGTGGATGCCAGAGCAGTTCCTTCACAGCCACGGATCGCGGCACCTTCTTTCCTTCCTTTTCCGTCTCTCTTTTACGGGATTAAATGCCTTAGACCTTACGTGCCCGCCAGTCATCAATCGAGAACGTTCGCCAAGTTCTCCAACTATTTCGATATCTTTCCCAGTTTTGTACACTATTGCTAACAGATTTGGCGTTGAGCAGTTAGGTTCTACACGGATCGCATTTACGAAGAGTGGAGGAAAAAAAACACTATTTGTAAAGCGGCTGAGTAACGTTGGTTCGGGGAGTGTACTACTAGTGACAACTCGACAAGTTCTGATATTGCGGCAACCTTAGAGAAAATGTTCTCTTCACAGCGAGCGCTCATTACAACGTTTCGCTTTCTTCTCACTCCCCGCCGCCGTCGGGCTCCCAACACCCACTCCCTACCCTCCACGTCCCACCTCCCCGTCCCACCTTCTCCTCGCCTTTCCCTCTATTCTCCCTCCCTTTCCCTCATCCCTCCTCCCTGCCGCTTGCCCGCCCCGTTCGCCGCGTCACCCCGCCCGCCCCGCCCTCCCTCGCCCTCCGCCCATCGATCCGCCCACTCCACCCCCTCCTACGCCCGCCTCCTCCGCCCACTGCGCTCGCCCACTCGACCCTCGACGGTTTTTCTGCGCGTCATGGCGCTCGGCCCGCCGCTCAGCCGCTATCTCGCCGGCGCGGCGCGGCGCGACGTGGCGTGGAGCGGCGGAGGAGGCGGCACGCTGATTGCCCTTTGTAGCTGTCGAACGTTATAAAATTCTCCGGCGATATTTCGCCTGTCGGACCCCATCCGGCGCCCTCGGTCGGCTGCGGAGGCACCGAGAGCAGGCGGAGGAAGAGAAGAGAGTTGGAACTGAGGGCGCAGACGGAGAGAAAGGCACAGGGGAATTGTTGTCATATTGTAAGTTGAATGAGAGAATTGAAGAGGTATTAATATTTAATTTGGTATTAGTGGTTTCCCGTGGGCGTACCTTATTAGGTAGCAATTATGAACGAAGAGGTTAACTTATCAATGAATTCCTCCTCGTGATGGCTTCATTTCTACTTTTGAGCAAAGGTTTATCTTTCTCCGAAGGGTCTAAATTCCCTCGTCAGCGCTGTTTTGTGCTTAAGTGAAAAATTAAACATCAACTAATGCAAACTGTGTATGCACAAACACTTATCAATTTCATTAAGCCAATAAACAGTATACAATTGATATTTTAGTTCTCGTATTGTCCGTGTGTCTTTCGATACTTTTCGTAATACCATTTTCTTTTAGAAAAAATCATATAAACAGGAAATACTATTTCTTCAAATGAGTGCGTTCAGGCGCCATTTTCGGCAACAACTCTTTTGTCTCCGTTATTAACAGACGCCGGCCGTGAAGCTTTCCGCTCCTCTTTGATTTCTTTGTGACGATATCATAACTGTACTATATTGTGAAAAATAATTATATCAAGGTGTATTTAATAATAATAATAATAATAATAATAATAATAATAATTAATAATAATAATGACTGTATTCATGTAGCGAGACTCGGGCCCTCAGGCCCGCCTTCCCGCCTAACAACGTAACACAAAAATGTGCAGATAAAAATGGAACATTAAGAGTTTTCTAGGAGACCTTTCGTAATACACAACTCAGTCTTGGATCAGGGATCCCTTCGCCAGGTGGAGTGAGAACGGCGGAAGGGCGGTGGGGGAGGCGCCGGAAGCCTCTGGGCGATCGCGGGCGATGGGTGGGCGGCGGCGGCGGGCGGTTGAGGGCGGAGGGGCACCCGCGTGCCCCGCGCGGGCCGCCCCCCGTCGCGAAGAAAGTCTTTGTTAAATGTTTGAAAAATGGCCGGTGATCAGCGGGATGTCACGGCGCCCTGTGTTCTCCCGAGCACCTTGGCCCGGAACGGGAGGCGCTCCTATATTAAAAGCTATCCATCTTTGGAAGTTAATTTCGAATGCCAGAATATCATTTCGTGAACGAAATTTTTTTTCTTTCTTTTTTTTCCGCCTCGCTGAGGAATCGTGAGGTTGTGCGAGACTGTTCCTTCGGGCGATCGCAATGGACCCGGTGGTGGGTGGGGTGTTGGTGGGGGGAGGGCGCGCGTTATAGTGGGTTACGGTGAAGGAGATTCGTCGCTGAGCCGGAGATGGGAGGCAGATGGCATCGGAAACGCGAAGTCTGCTGTGAGATGCTTATTTCTACAGATGAAGACGTCGTCAAAGGCTCGAAAGCTGCGATGAAAAGTCCCATTGATTGTGGTGTCATGGTGTCTTTGGTAGTGGCACCGTACTCCAAGGGTGTGAGAAAATGAGTATCAAATTGGAGTAGGGCATCAACAATACTGTGGTGGCGTGATCGTGAGAGTGCTATAAATGTTCCTACTGACACTAATATTGGCTTTGATATTTTAAAAGAATGATAATGATAGAAAACGTGGCGAATAGTGGCAGAAATTATGAATGTAATAATCGCATCGATATAATGATCACACCACCACCACCACCACCACACCACACCATACCATCATCATCAATCTTATTCAATCCACTGTTGGATGATGACCTCTAACTCGCCGGTGTAAGCCGATTTAGGAAGGTACCTCTCCAATGGTATTCCCCAGAGGTGTCCCGTTTCGGATTAGGAAAATGGATGGGAAGGGAGTAGGAGGTGAAGATCGCGTATCGTATGTGGCCCGTTATGTTGGGTGCTCCAGAATATGCTTTGCCTGAACACTTTGATAGATGATAGAATTTTAGATTCGGCATGTAAAATACTCCCGAATGTATAAATTGAGCAGTAGAATGAACCTCGTCTTTCATATTAATCTTGTATACAATTTTCCCATTTTATCTGGATTATTAAGAACTAATTTTCTTTATTAATTTTTTTCGTGAATCGGACATAAAGAAACACTTGTAAAATTCAAAACAAATTTTCAAATTTTTCTTCCCGAGAAAAATTAGGGAGAAGAGTCCCGTTGGAGAGTCTGGGAATTAAGCGGAATGTGTGGCTCCCCCTCGGCTCTCGGCGCCTGCGGAGGCATGTCGAGCACGTGTCAAGATGTGCCGGGAGGTTCGTGACAGGATGTGGCTTGAGAGGAAGGATGAATTCCGAAGTAGTTACCGTTTACAGATAGCTGGTTTCGGAAGAGACAGGACGTAAAGTAAAAGTTGGGATAAAGAAAAACAATGACAAGCTGTTTTGTCGATGATTTGACGTGTAATTTTGTGCGTGTCGTGGTAAACACTTTAATGAGAAATTAAAAAAAGCCTTAGCAAGCGCAGCTCGTACTTAAAAGCTGTTAATGCATAAACTGAATCCTTACTTAATGATTTTTAACTAATTATTGGTAAATGTTTTTTTTAAATATTTTTCGAAAATGGTAGGCATTAAATAAACGCCTTATTACTACATATTTTATATTTTACCTGCACTATTTGTTACACGTTTATTCCGTATCTTGTGACTAAAGTTGACTTTTTGTAATTCAAATAATTTTTCGTTTTCGCCTCGAAATGTATCTGCTTATTATTTTACTTCTGGAGCTTTCATTTCTCACTTCCACGATAATGCCTGTTGAAAGTATCTCTTTATCTTACATTTCTTTCATACATGGGTTGACTGTTATTGACAACGATTTTTTGTTATTATCGGAGCAAATTATTCGTTTCTTATCTTTCTTTAAAGACGTGTTCCGCGAAGAGATTTTCCGCTTCATTGTGTAAAGAAATCTCCAATCAAGTAAATTTATTGGAAAGTGGGATGGAGAATGCCGGAATTGAGAATTTTAGATACCGTACCCTTCGGTCTTTCGATTTTCGAAGCTTTCTCTTGAAGTCGAGAATTTTAGTGACATTCACTATCTAGCGTTTAATGGATTTCCCGTGGATTAAAAGACATTTACTTTAACGTTTTGAGAAAAAGGAAATTCTTTTCGAATATAATTAGTCAAATGAATTCAACATTCAGTAAATATTGCTTATTTATTTATTTATTTATTTATATATTTATTTACTGAGGCTGCTTCAGACTGAGTACGTTTACCTCTGTGCTTTTACCTTTTTCCACGTACAATTAGGACTGTGATTTAATTATAGGTGTTTGCCGTGCTATGAATATGCACTACGCTCGTGCGTTTCCTTAAAAATATGACGCTTGTAATGACTTCATAGTCCATAGTTGTTTAGTGCTCGAAAGCAAAGACGCGCTCTATGTCAGTCTTTCTTACACAAAACATTTCTTCATTCTGCTCGTCCTGTATTTGTATCATTTTCATATTTTCTAATATCGTTTACCTACTTTACCTTCCGACATATTCCTCACATGCATAATTCCCGAACCCATTCTTCTGGTTCTAGCTAGTCATGGTAATCAACGGTATGTAAATTTGAACTTTGCCCTTCACCATTCCTTCGCGTCGATTTTCATTTGTCACTCTTTCTCATAACTCGTTGTTACCTCTCGTGCCTCTTTCTGCACCTCTTCGCGAACCAGGAGGCCCTCTCCCGGTTTCTGCCCCATCTTCGCCCCTCCCACCCCCGCTTTTCGCCGTTCCCGCCCTACTGGCGTCCCTTTCTCTGGCGACGATTTATCGCCGCGCGGGGGGAGGGGCGGGCGGCGCGCGGCTTTCAGTCTTTAGAAATTGTCACCTAACATATTACTCTCGTTCGCCCTTGACAAACGCCGGTTCATGAAGACAAATGCCGCGCGCGCCGCGCACCGGCGCCGCTGCGCGTGACGCGCGATTGCGGCGCGGGGGTGCCTCGGTACTCGTGTTTTCGGCTCTCCCCCCCCCCCTCCCGGGACGCTTGCGACCCTCCCTCCCCTTCCCCTGCGTCGCGCGTTGGAACTGCAAGCGGTCACTAGCGCGATTGATTGATTATTTCGGGGCTCCGGGCGCGTCAGTTTAGGAAGTTATAGGTCCCGTAAGTGTAGTGCAAGTTTTTTTAACCGGGAGGTGGCTGTGATATTTTGTCGCTGACTGATGAGATCTGGTACTGACCTACATGTCGACATGTGGGGTTTTTCTCAACGAGGTATATCTCGCCAGCGAGGCACAGCTCCAGCGCGAGGATAAGTGCTAAGCTCCCGACTGGTCTTCCGGCATGAGTGGAAGTGTAGTGAATGATAGTGCAAGTGTGTCTTAGTAAAGGGTGAGGATAGGACAAGGTAGAGGAAGGGAAGATCGTGCGCGGTTCGTGGCCCGTTTATTAGGGTACTGCTCCGGCATTCGCCTGGTTTTGATCGGAGAATCCACGGAAAACTACCGATCAGAGTAGCCGGCCGTTAGAATTCTCTTCCAGACCGTCTGAATTCGTCCTAGCTGTCTAGTTAATGGCGAAAATCCTGTACCGACCGGAAATGGAACCTAGTACCTTCCGGTCGTAGGCACTGCAGTGACATAAAGTAATATATCAACTGCACTGTGTCTTCTCACCCGGTTGGATTCACAGGAGATACTGCGTGTAGTGAACTCTAAGAAATTGATTTCGATAAAGTGAACCACATTCATTACGAGTACCCACTGATCCAGTTAAAGTGGACTCTCAACATCGATTAGAAAGAGCATGGTAAATATAAGTTCCTGGAAAGTTGTGTATGGCTCATTACCGCGAATTCTTATTACAGTGAAGGGTTTGGCAGGTAGTCTCTCGTGAATTGTTTTTGTAACTTTGATGGTGACCGACAGGACTAGAAAGATCCGTGCTAGGGAGGGAAATGTTTCAACTAATTACAGTTCTGTCCGGTTAGAAGATCGTCATCGATGAGGGCAGGAATTTAAAAAATGGTGAAATCGGATCTAGCTAGGAATATTTCGGGGAAAAAGAGTATTTTAGTGTTTCTGAAACTATGAAATCTCTTCAAGAACTGTATTATATTTTGAAACTTGAAAAACTGTATTATATTTTGAGATTATGGAATGTGGTGAACCTCTGAGATGGTGAACAAAAAAGATACTACACTATAACCAGAGGTACACTATAACCCGAGTCGACTGTATGAGCAGCATCGGAGTAGCTCTTCGGTGACGACATCGACCATCACTCAGCGATATCTGTTCGGAGAACAAAGATTGTGTCGGTACTTGGCGGCAGTGACCCCTGTCAGACCTCTCGGGCTGTAGAAGTGCGTTCTTGCCCCCGCCGCCGTACCGTTTAGTGTCATCACTTCGATGCCTGTGCCGCAGCCACCGCCAAAGCCATCGCAACCTTCTCGCCATTACTTAGCTTCGACTCCGCGTCTACCGCCTCTCTTTCCATCACAATCACCAGCACTTCTGTAACCACAAACACAACCACTTCATCACCACCATCACTTCCACTGCCACCGCTATACTTCGATTTAAAACATTGAGTCCTCTGAGGTAAATTTGGTGTTATGGTATTATCCAATCAGGAACTTCAACATCGCTACAGTGACGTCACAATGGTGATATTTAAGCTCCCGATTGGATGACAGGCGACATCGTAAAAGTCATTGACCTGTCAAAGGATGCTACTGGTGTATATAAATCGTAGTACATCTCGACTACAAGTCGCACCACTAATATCTTAATAAAACTTTTCGTGTCGCATCTGAACCACTGTTAACCGCTTAGCTACCATCTCGCTTCATTATTACTTCCAAAGCTGTTCTTCTTGCGCTCCTTTCCCGAGGCCCTTTCGCCTCCATTTCTTATTGTCCGAAGCTGCAATTGGCGGCGCATCTTGGCTGAGGGACGCGCCGCTTCTTCCGCCACAAAGACATCGCGTCCGTCACTCGCATGGCCACTGCGGTGCGTCGCCATTACCATCACTCGCCGATAGCGGCGCTGGCCTCGGCCTCCCCCTCCCCGCCCTCCTCCTAATGGAGTGACCGCGCCGCCGCCGCCGCCGCCGCTCTGCGCATTAGCCCATAATGGACGCGGGGTTGAACCTCATTACGCTGCGTTTTTCGCCGCGCCTGCGAGCGAGCGAGCGAGCGAGCGAGCGAGCGAGCGCGCACGGAGAAGTGCATCGCCCAGGCGCTCCCGTCGCTTTCGCCCAGTCATAATCAGCCGGTTGCAGCTAATGCCTTCTCGCTATTCTCTGCAAGAGCTCTTGCGTTCATTGTCGTACGTGGATTTCGTTGTTTTCTGTTTTCATGGGTTTCGGTTACCATTTTGATTGAGGATACTAGGGTTTGGGCTTTTCGAAATTTGTTCCCAGTATTTTTTTAAGTCACGAAGAAGGAAAGAGCTAGTTCAAATGAAAATATATTTTTCCAATTTGAAATAAAATGTTTTTCTTCGTGGTGATAAAAATAATGGGTTCAAATATTGAAGTACGCAATCAAAATAACAAGATACGCGATTTTGTCTTGGGTTTCACGTATGTATCTTTCATCTTTTTCCGACATATGTTGAGTATTTTGCCATCCAATATTGATATTGAACACTGTACTTCTAGTGTACAAATAATCTTTCGGATTGTGAGGTATTACTGCTCACATGTGATTACAAGCATGGACATCAGCTTCGAAATAGAATCCAAGGGGATGGCCGAATTTTAGTATCATGAACTACCTCTACACTTCACATTGGACGTCTATAGTATGGACTTATAGTACATCTGTACACAACATCTCTTATTAGAATTCTATATTTTTCTGCACATTCCATTTCATTTCTTCATAGAGCAGAGTCATAATCGTATCTGCTTTTACCACCGAATGTATCGCATCGCATTTTACTCTCTCTATCTTCCTCCTCCTTGTGCGTTTTTATGGCTAGTTCCTTGTCGCTGCGCTTGCTCGCCGCCCTACGTGCCGCGAAATTTCTTGCTCCTCCGCGCCGCACGTCCTCTGTCCTCGCCCAGCGCCGCCCCCTCCCCCTGCCCCTCCCTCGCCCGCCCGCCCTTGCTCCCGCGCCTTCGCAGCCCACGCCCCCCCGGCCCAGCCCGCCCCCGCCCCACTCCCCGGGGCCGGCCAGCCCGCCACGCAGCATAGGTTATTCATTAGGTTACCCGGTCGTGTTGTCCCGATTGCCCTGCCGCACGGAGACTGGGTCATTACGAAGGAACCCCGGCCGGCGGAGGAGGAGGTAGCGAGCGCGTGGGGCGGCTCGGGGGGAGGCATTACGCATGCGCCCCGGCAGACGCGCATGAATAAGGAGAGGCCGCAATAATATGGCTATCGCTTCATTTAATGAGGTCGCGCCCGCCGCCCGCCGCCGCCAGAACCGGACGTAGCAGGACCACAGGGCGGGCAGGGGCGACGGGCAAAGGATCCCTGCGTGAGCGGGGGCGGGGGGCATTGCGGACTTTGGAGACGCCCCGCGCCGGGCCACCGCGCTCCTCGGAGCTCAACCTTGGACGGCTCAGGGCGTCAAACGATGTCGCTGCAGTGCCTCTGACTGGGAGGTCCGACGGTGGCAGGATTGTCGGCACTGGCTGGAGATAGGTCGAATGAACCCGCGTGTGGAGGAGAGCTCTAGTCGGTAGTTTCTCCCATCTACACCAGGCGAATACCGGAGCAGTACCCTAACAAACAGACTCCGATCCTCGCGCGACCTTTCCTTCGTCCTTGTTCTCACTTCTTGCACACATTTATACGTGCATGCTCTACACTACCTCACAGGCCGGCAGTCCAGACTTATAGCTTATCCCGGCTGGGCCGGTGCCCTTCTGCGCTAACTGACGTGTAGGTCGGATCCGGATCGTGTCATCCAGCCAGAGAAGATCACTGTCGTCTCCTGAGGGAAAATTCACTACATTTACAACACTAATGACCATAGCAGTTAAGGTGCTCAGAGTCATTAATTAATTTATTAATCAATCAATCAATTTCTGTTTTCCTCTAATTACACGAATTGTAATTGACAATGAAAAAAATGAAGAAGAAATAAATGAAGGGTTGTGTGAACGTTTCAATTCATGGTTCATATTCTTCTTACAGTTCAGTAATATGAATCCCTGAAGCAAAATGCGTTGTACGTTTTGTCAAAAATATCGAGATCTTTTTATTCGAAACTTGTACAGTTTGAATGGAGATGACATCTTGGTTTCAGTATGAAATAGCTTCAGAAAAATCATCAGAAAAAGCACTTTCTAAAGTACTCATTTGTTTGTATATTTTTTTATTATATTTGCATGCGATATGTGTAGTCCTATTGCACGAGAAAGCGGCTTTTTCCCCTCACGTTTTGTCTTTTGTTCCAGGTGAGTGACGACGACCTCGTGCTGTCCACCCGTTGTCCATCCGCAGATGGCAGCACCGGCCGTCAAGGAAGGCCAAGAACACACTGCCCCCTGGAGCCTTGACGTTGGGTCTTGTTAGCGCATGTTGCTTGATTTTGCTTAAGCTTTGATTTATGCGCCAATGTCCTTAATACTCGACAGATGCTTGGTATGGGTGTTACCTGAAAGGTGCATTCAAACAAATGAAACTAGGGAATCTTTCAGGACGAAATTGACGGATTTCCGTAATTTCAGCTTCAAATTATCTCTTTGTTAATGGAGCTACGAAAAATGTTGCCGATTTTGGTGCTTTGCGATGTCGGCGGTGACATTGAATCAGTTTCGTGTAAAGATCTCTCTACCAATGGTTTTTTGTCTTTTTTTTCGTTTTGCTAAAGAGCTTAGGCTAGAGCCGAAGGTTCGGTTCAAGTTCGCTTACTGGGTCACTGCCAGCTAGCAGGAACTTAAGTAAATGATTTGAGTCTTTGAAAGTGTTTTGCTTCAACCAGATTTAGATCACAGATGACATGTAAAGGTTGAAGCTTTGTTAGCATTTCAATCCAACGGTGATATCAGAAGCGAAATATGGGATACAACCTGATTTTTTTATCATACCATGTACTGGTTCAGGAAATTACAATGCAAAATTTCACTTTTGAAGTCCGTCATGCTTCTTGCTTTAACACCATCAATCGCTTTTTCCCTACCATTTTCCGCACCCCCTCGTTTTTACATGTTCGCATTCGCGCGTTGCATTGATACATTTTAGCAGGTGATCGCTAGATCACTAACTCCTCTTGTTTTACGTTCGCGTTTGTTCGTGTTATCGCTCTCCATCTCTCTCCCCCCACTCGTCCACCCGACATTCGCTCACCGCGTCAATCTGGCGTCCGTTCCCCTCCAGTCTCGCATCCTTCAGCCCCAACGACCTGCGATTATCTTAAGTAGTCCGTGCGCGGGGGCGGAGGGCGGGTTTCTCGTTTCCAGCGCTAAACGCGAGCCCATCGATCAGGGGCGAGGTCGCGAGCGAGATAATCTCGCCCGTTTGCTCAGAGCGCCCGCCAGGAGGGCTTGCAAACAGTCGTGTCATCAGCCCGAACACGGAAGCCCCCGTGTGTGCACAGCTCTCGACCTGCCTGGTTTTTTTTTTAGGCGCGGGACTTGCTCTATCGGAATTACTAATTTCCACGGTAGCGCGCTTGCGCGTGCCTGTGTGAATGCTCGCCATTACGGTCAAAAATAGCTTTAATTAATCTGCATGAGTAGCACGTTACTCTAAGGCCGAGGGCGAGGGGGCGGGGGCGGGAAGTGAATGTCGGCGCATGGCTACGCGGCAGAAACGCAACAGGCCGGGGCCGCCGTCTCCTTCCCCTCAACCTCGCCGACGTTGGGACCACGTGTCGTGTCGTGTCGTCGCCGAGTCGGCACAGCGTGCCGTCTGGGAACAACCTATTCTTCAGAATCCAGAATGCGCTTCTGGGAACGTTAACAATCTGCTTAATGAAGATCGAAGAAAGGCGGTCGCAACATGTGGCTCTGCTTGAAGGCAGCGGAGAAAACGCTGTTCATGCCTCAAAATGAACACATCTCCCCCCCTCTCCCTCTCCCTCTCTCTCTCTCTCTCTCTCTCTCTCTCTCTCTCTCTCTCTCTCTCGTGCTTCACGGGCGAAGGAATACATTAGAATCATCCCACTTTTGCGACTCTCGCTTTGCAACGGCGACAAATTCAGCCGCATTCTTTCTTTTTTCTGTCTCCGCCTGCGGGGTGGGGGTGGCGGCTGGGAAGACGAATGGGGGCGCTGACGGGGCGAGAACTGCGTGCGCGTGCGAAATGACGAATGGCGCGCGCGCAGGTGCGCGCGAACGCCGACAGCGCGTCGCCCGCCGCGGATGAGAAGGGGGGGGCAGGAACGGCTAATCGCGGCCGAATCCGGAAGAAACGAACAGTGTGTGTACCTTGGGATCCGACTTGCCGATTCAAATTGAACTATTGCCGTCGAGGTTGCACCTCATTTCAAGAGTAGCTGTGTTGGCTTCTGCTCCTCTCAGCCGGACGAACCAGCATTCTTAGACGAGGAACCCTGTCGGAGGCCGGGGCAATGGTGGAACGCATCCTCTCCCTCCCCCAGAAAAAAAGTGAAAGTTATTTCAAGAAACAATCAGTTATTTTGAAATTAGAATAATCAAAATCTTAAAACTATGAGTTATTTTATTTCCAGAAATAACAAAAATTGCAACGTGTAAGGTAGAAAAAGGTTTTTGGAAATGATAGTTTATGGAAATGATAGTTTTTAAATGATAGTTTTAAGAAAAAGTACTTAGTGATCAAATAGATCAAGTAATACAATTTCCCCGGTGATCTTGAAACGCCAAAAACTTGTGTTTAGTTAGTGTTTAATACAGTCACTTTTTGTAAAACCCATGAAATAATAATATGCATTTCAGTGTAACCTATTTTAATGTTGACGTTATTTGATTCACTACATAGAAACCTATTTTACAAGCAATATCCTCTCTAATGAATTTGATAGTTGCGTCATTTAACACTAGGATTGGCTATTGAATTTCCTCTCCTTCGAGGGCTCGTCTTAAAAGAAAGATATGACGTTATATTATTTGTCAAAGCAAAATTCTCGTCGTTTATCTGAATTATTTTATTAATATCAATAAATTGCGCAACAGTTTTCAATGTTATTGTAAAGTAAAATGCAGTAAATATTTTACTTCTAGAAATAACAATATAAATATAAAATAAATGCTTATTTATACCATGAACTGTAAGAGAAATGTGCATTTTACTGTTTTCTTGTGATATCCCTGCTCTTCGACGTTAAACCACTAAGATTTGATTTTGCAGAACCTTAATAAATGAAGCGCGAGTTTGTTTCTTACACTGACAGCTCGATAAAAAATATTCAGCACTCATACCAACTGTTACATTTACCTCCACAATATTATAATTCCTAAAACCCATCAGCATTTGAAAATTTTCTCTAATGCTAGTATAATGGTATAGATTGTGCAGAAATGTAATCAGATGCACTTTGGTCGAAATATAGTTTCTCACAGACTCACTTTTAACCACCCTCGGCTTCGTCTTGGTAGTAAACAGGTCTTCCCAAAACATTAATTTTTTGGATTTGATTCATAAATAAATATACAGAGAAAGGTTGATCAAGCGTACGCGACTATGACTAAGTTCTTGAAATGAAAAATGAACATTGAATGAATGTGGAGTTTAAAAAGAATGCAAATCATAAGGATAAAACTAAACTTCCATACTCCTCCTGTGATGGGACCAGCGAATATAATTTAATAAATCTCTCAGGTTGGTAGTACCGATTACGCTTATTTTAACATACTCGACTTCTCGTGCGGGGCGCATCTTTGATCTGATTAGTAGCCGATAAATTTGTGACATTGCGTCGGTAATGACTAATAAAGGGACACCGGACCGGCGAAGGTACAAAGCGCGAGATACAATTAACGGCCGCGCGCACGCCGCTAACGAATAGCTTTGTGCCGTGTGACACGCGTGGACGCGCATTCCTGCGTGGGCGGAGCTGCCGGCGAAATTTCGCAACCGCTCTTTATTTTCTCGCGTAATGGAGAGTTTCATTGGCTGGCCGCATCGACAGGCCATTATTCGCTCACGCATCGCTCCCTCTGCCTTTTGCCGGATATTCGATTAATGCAGATAACGCGAGGCCCTTCATGCTTACCTGCTAATGCACACGGTGCCTTCCCTCGTCGATGAAGGGAGATGCATTTGTGGGTTAATGTACAGAAAATGTTTCCATTTTGACGTCTTGTAGTATTGCTGTGTAAGCTAATGATATTTCTTGTATGAAGGGTCATGTCTGTTTTTGTTTATAATTTTTTTTAAAATTTCTGTTATGTCTACATCAGGTGTTCTTACCTTTTTCTTCCATCGACCCTTTTTTAAGGGAATGTTCACTTGATCGTCCCCTGTACGATTTTTCTATGATGTACATAATCCATAATTGTGACATATAATTACACATAAATGCCTCAAAGATAACAATTTCAATCACCAATAATCTCGTAAATATTTGTTTGTTTGTTTGTTTTTCAAATATCAAAGAGATTCCGCTCTTGAGATGCAGAGTTTCTAATCTTCATTGAAATGCAATGGTTTCAAATCTTGGTTGTTTTTTATGAACTGGTGTACATTTCCTCGGGGCATATTGCGGAGAGGACTTTCTTGTAAGTAGTAATTTCGTGATTTTCCTTCATTGCCATTACTTAATTTCTGAAAATAAAATAATATTTTTGTAATTAATTATTATACGTTTTGTTGCTAAACAGCAGAAATCGCAATTAAGTTCATTAATATTTTTTGTAATCGATGAGATGTTAATTATACCGAGAAGGCGGCGATTTATATTCGGCTATTGACCCCCAATGAAATCGTTGATCATCATTGACTCCCTTCAAAATTTCATCGACCCTCAGGGGGGGGGGGGTCTACTGACCCCATTGGGAACCCCTAGTCTACACCTTACAGGCCGTCACAGGCAACGTACTCTGACACAGAGAAAGCTCTGTCTTCGTGGTTTTCGGAACGGATAGAAGTAAGTATGATGCGACCTCCGTGGGGCGATTTCGCTCTGCGGGAGAGCCCGTCCTCGCAGCTCAACGCAGCGAAGCGGGGAGGCCCGTGTGACCGCCCGCCGCCCGCCGTCCGCCGTCCGCCGTCCGCCGCCCGCCGCCCG